>JABCKO010015850.1:0-161251 GCA_018855915.1 Tephrocybe sp. NHM501043
TTGGAGGGCCAAACAAAGATCAACAGAGGTTTCTATTGTCTCTTGGACGAACAAAAAGAAAAGCGATGGAATCGATGGTGGGCAGTTCCTCCGTTTCTTCCCTCTGCCATCTACGACGAGGATGCGGACGACGCCCGCCCTTGCGGTGGACACGACGTCCGACGTCAACTACGACCTTTCTCCATCTCCCCGTTCTTCAATCTACTCTGATGCAAAGATTCCCTTCACACCGGTGACCCCTGCTCCCGTCCAGACTCCAGTGCACACCCCTCAGCCTCTCAAGCCTTCCCTCCGCCTTCTCTTTTCCCTCCTGCCTTCGCGATACCGTCTCCTTCTCCTCATACCCGCCATATTATCATCTCTCGTCGCAGGCGGCATTGCCCCTTTTATGACTTTCGTCGTCGGTCAGGCCTTTGCTGCGTTTGCCAAATATCCCTTGTCAGATCCATCTCAGAAAGACAAGGAAGATCTTCTCCACGGTGTCGGCATTGCTGCAATTGAACTCGTCGTTCTCGCACTTGGTGCTTTGACTCTCAGCAGCGTCACCAGTTGCTTGTGGATTTGGACCGGCGAGCGCAATCTTCTCGCCATCCGGAGACGCGTGTACGATGCAGTAACTGGAAAAGACATGGTCTGGTTTGACACCAAGATGGGTGCCGAGCCGGCTGAATCCACCCATGACCAGGGTCCTCTGGGTGCTGGTGGCCTTATGGCCAAGTTCAATAGGTAAGTAAATCATCCTTTCTAATCTAAAGTTTTCTAACGTCTACATAGGGAAACCGATGATGTCCGTGCTGCCTCCTCTCTGGCTCTCGGCCAACTTCTCCAATACCTCACCACGACCATCACCTGCCTCATCCTGGCCTTCATCGGCTCATGGGCCCTCACACTTGTTATCCTTTCTGCTGTGCCCCTTCTGGTGATCATTCAAGGCTTTTCACAAGCCGTAGCCACACCTCTTCTCCACACCGAACGCGCCCTCACTGCCAAGGCAGCTACGCTCGTCGACCGCGCCTCCTCCTCCATCGCCACCGTCAAAGCCTTCAACGCACAGAAATTTGAAACCGACACTGCTTCCTCTGTCTTTGGCACTCTCAACAAAGCTGGCCGCAAGCTCAACGCTGTGTGGGGACTCACCAGTGCCCTGGGGCAGTTCACCAGCTTCGCCATGTTTGTACAGGGCTTCTGGTTTGGTGCCAAACTCGTCCGGGAACACCACATCGATGCCGGTGACGTCATGGCTGTGTTCTGGGCATGCCTCATCGCCACATCAAATCTGCAGATGTGTATACCCCAACTCATTGTCATCGCCAAAGGCAAGGAAGCCTGCCGATCTCTCCTCGAGCTCATTGGCGATGCTTCAGAAGCTACTCTGGCATACGACGAGGAGGTACCCTTCACCGCAGTAGGCCCACTCAAGAGGCGTAACACTACCACCACCCTCCGCAAGATCCGTCCTGCCACGTTTGCAGGCGAATTTTCGCTACACAACGTCTCTTTCTCCTACCCCACTCGCAATGCATCCGCCGAGGCAGAAGAAAATACTATCGTCTCCGAACAACGTCCTGCTCTTGACGATGTCTCTCTGTTCCTCCCTGCCTCCGAAACGACTTTCATTGTCGGCGCTTCGGGCTCTGGAAAGTCTACTGTCGCCGCTCTACTCCTCCGCCTCTATACTCCTCAATTCGGTGAAGTGTGTGTCGATGAGCGCGACGTCCGCTTCCTTGACGAAGCCTGGCTCCGTACCCGTGTCATGGGTGTAGGGCAGGGTTACGGGGGTGATGTCGTTTTCGAGGGACTTACTTTCTCAGAAAACATTGCCATCGCCGCCACTGGAAAGCCCATGCAGTCAGAGATAGAGGAGGCGTGTCGAGCAGCTCTCCTTCACGAATTTGTCCTTGGTCTGGCTGACGGCTATGACACTGTCCTTAGCTCCGGCGGCCAAGGTGGTGGCTCTGGTGTGTGCTTAAGTGGCGGGCAAAGGCAACGCTTAGCGATTGCCCGTGCCCGTCTGAGAAATCCTGGGGTTCTCGTTCTTGGTACGTTCATTCACTCGTCTGTCTTCTTCTTTCAGTCCTCCTGATATCACCTTCCAGACGAAGTCACCTCCGCACTGGACGCAACGTCGCGTCTGCTCGTCTTTGCTGCTCTTCGCGCATGGCGACGCAACCGCACCACAATTGTTATCACCCACGACCTCTCCCAAATCGAAGCAAACGACTTCGTCTATGTCATGAAGGAAGGTCGCGTTGTCGAACAAGGATACCGCGCCGACCTTGAGGCACCTGCCAAACTCTACGATGACGATTACGATTTCTCACTCCCCAATAGCGGTCGTGGGGAGTTCCGCAAGATGCTCGATGTTCAGATCGGCTTTGGTGGTTGTCTGCCTGCCGTTGACATCGACACCACTACCTCAACATCCCATTATGATTCAGACGACGAGGAAGAAGAAAATTCCGAGCTCGAACGATTCCGCCCTCAGACTCTTCTCCGCCCATTGACACTTGGCAACTGGATGTTTGACGCCGTGGCTGAGCTCGCTGGCCCTGCCAATTCAAAGCAAGAGACGCGCCAGCCAACAAACGCTGTTCCCGTGGAAGAGTCACCTCGGAAGCGGAGGCCATCTAGTATCCACATCGACGTGGACATCCAGCTCCCTGAACGTGCCAAGAGTAGCACTAGGGGATTGCTCAAGGACCGAAGAAGCCTTCAATTCACCCCCACTTCCCCCGTGTTCTCGAGGCACCCATCGACGATGCCTTATGGCTTCGGACCTGGACGTTCGACGATCGACAATGAAGATAGGGATTTTGAAGAGCAGAAGTCGGCAATGTCCCGCAGCGGTGGTGCAGTCCTCGATAGGAGGATTACCAAGCACGATAGGCTGCGATGGCAGCAAAAAGAGGAGCAAAAGACGGATGTAGTCAAGAAGCGCAAGTGGGCCATCTACCGTTCCTCGAAACGTACAAAACAGCCCCAGCTCGACCACCCTCAAGAAATCGACCAGCAATACGAAATCCCATCCTTCTGGTCCACTGTCCACAAAACATGGCCCACTGTACCACACAAACCCCTTGTCATTCTTGGCCTTGTCATCTGCGCGCTCAGCGGTGCGATGACACCTCTGTTTTCTTTCCTCCTCTCCCGCCTTCTGTACGAAGTCTCCATCGGCGCAACCAACATATCTGTCATCAACATGTTTGGCGGACTCGTCCTTGGTATTGCTGGTCTGGATGGCATCCTCATCGGTCTCAAGTTCTTCGTCATGGAGACTACCGCCCTCTCCTGGGTCACTTCCCTTCGCCGCCATGCTTTCAGCCAGGTCCTCAAGCAGGACAAGGCGTGGTTTGAAAAGGGGGAGAGTGCGCCCGTGCGCTTGGTACAAATTATTGTCAAGGACGGAGACGATGCGCGCAACCTCATCGCCGTCGTCGCTGGCCAAGCCATGGTTGTTTTCACTATGCTCGGCATCGGTCTCATCTGGGCGTTGATCCGCGGATGGGAACTCACACTTGTCGGCCTTGCCATTGCGCCTGTGTTTGCAGGTGCGATGGCGGGGCAGACAGTCCTTGTGGCCGGCTGCGAGCTGCGCAACAAGAGGGCCAGGGAGGAGGTGGCGAAGTGCTACTACGAGGCGATCTCAAATGTCAAAGGAATTAGGGCGATGGCTTTCGGTGCTATCTTCCGGGCCAACTTCGATGAGGCAGCAGAAAATGCGCTCGCCACTGGCATTCGCGGTGCTTTCGTTGAGGGCTGCTCATATGGCGTTGCCAGTGGGCTCATCTACCTCGCAGAGGCGCTTTTGTTTTATGTCGGCGCTGTGTTGATTGTGAAAGGCCGCTATTCATATCTCCAAATGGTCGAAGTTCTGAACCTCGTCGTATTTACTGTCACTATCGGCTCGCAGTTGATGGCATTCAGTACGTCTGCAAACTTTCGCACTTAGATCGAGTGAAACTAAATTATTATCACTTATTACTCAGCTCAAAAAATTGCCAAGTCCGTACAAGCCACAAGCGACTTCCATCAACTTCTCAAACTCTCATCAACTACCCCATCTGACTCTGCTGGTTCCTTGCGCCCCATTCTCTCCAGCGTCAATGCCTCTATTTCGCTTTCTAAAGTCAACTTCGCTTACCCTTCACGCCCCGACGTTCCTGTGCTTCGCAACATAAGCCTCACCATTGCTCCAGGCGAATCAGTCGCCATTGTCGGTGCTTCAGGCTCTGGGAAGTCAACCATCGCTGCTTTGCTTCAACGTCTCTATGAGCCTGCATCTGGAAGAATCACTATTGGCGGTGTGCCACTTAAGGACATCGACGCTGCATACCTTCGCGACCATGTCTCTGTTGTATCACAGCACCCACATCTCTTTGACGCCAGCATCGCTGAGAACATCCGCTACGGTAGTGGCCTTGATAAGGTCTCAGAGGTCGACATCCGTACCGCATCCAAGGCCGCCAATGCGCACGAGTTCGTCATGGGTATGCCCCACGGGTACGACACACTTGTTGGCGAGAATGCTGCCCTCATTTCGGGCGGGCAGGCACAGCGGCTGCAGATTGCCCGTGCGCTTGTGAGGCCATCCGACGTGCTTATTCTGGACGAATGCACGAGTGCCCTCGACCCCGAGAATCAAAAGGCTGTCCTCGAAGCCATCTCGAAGGTCAATGACATGGGAGGAAGGACGACGGTGATGGTAACGCATAAATTGCAGGTAATGCAGATGTGTGATCGAATCGTCCTCGTTTCCGATGGTCAGATAAAGGAGGAGGGCACATTCGACGAGCTCATCCGGAGGAAGGGACTATTTGCGACTCTTGCGAGCGGAGGAGAATGGGTCGGCGAGTAAGCGCTGGTTCGCCTCCTTTTTTACATGATATATGAACGACTACGAATACCTTATAAGACATTACTCGATTAGTACCCCGGATTAACGACTCATCCTAACCCACCATCTGTATTCCTAGTACATTCCAACGTCTCCTTGTACCTTTGTATTCCTTTCAATAGAATGAATGACCTTTGATGATGTCAACGTGCCTCTGCTTCTGAGTATACATTCCGTAAAGGACCTTTCAAGTTGGTGACCTCTGGGTGACGATGTTCAGTAGCGAACACCACCATTTGCGTGTTGACACAACCTAAGATAGCAAATAATAAATTATACAACTCGAAAGGACATTTTCAGACATGTCATCTCACGGCATACGATTTTACCACACCAGAGTTTAATTTCAGACCATCAATATAGGTTTTATATACAAGAAGATATACATAAGCGTCATAAAGTTCATGGTGGGTCCAATGGGTAGTGATACGCCTTGCGTAAAACGTACCACAGTTTATCGAGTGTCTGCATAACTTTGTCGACTGTAGCATGGAAATCGTGGGTTGGCCATGTGAAGTTGAATAGGCCTTGTATAGGAAGGCTGAGGGCGTATTGATCCATGAGTGAAGCTGTTGGTTGAGGGGCAGCTACACTAGAAGTTGCATGATTGGCATGTATTGTCGGCTCCTCGGCCGAATATTGATCGATTGGAGAAGATTCAGGATGGGGTGTTATGACACTGGTTAGAGAGGGGGATAGAGGGACCGGCGCATGCCATGTTGGAGTTGCATCCTCCCACCACTTCGCGCTAGTGAGAGAGTAAACGGTAGAGGTGATTGTGGTGGTAGCCGCCACTGGCTCTAAAGTACAATGTGGATCTCCTGTCGCTAAGGGAGCAGGCACGCTGTGTCCCAAAATCCGCATTGCCTGCTGTTCGTGGGCGCGATGCATGAGAACGAAGCTGAAAACGATTAGCATCCAGGTTGTCAAGGCGATCATGCCCGAGCTTGGTTTCATCCAAGTCGTGTGTGTCCGTGCCATCGGACGAACAGTTATGCACAGGCTAGGATAAAAGAATTCTTCCATGGAAAAATTGAGAAGCTTTCTCCCTGTGCTCGTTGGCTGCTGGTGAATAAAGTTTGACTTCAGTGACACTATACTAACTCCTAAGTACGGAAAGATAGGTCAGCCCTGTGTCATCTAAATGCAAATAGATATAGATGGGGAAATGCTTACCCGATGCCTCAATTTTGACTTCCAAACGGCCAACAGGAATGGAAAAGGAAGGCAAAAGAATACAAAGCAGGGCTTTATTTTTGAGTTTCGCCTTGCCTTTTGCTCCATGATCTGCACGTTCGCTGACAACATAGTCAACAACCACTGAGCCGCCATCACCGCTGGGGCCGACATGGACCCTGACCCAGCTAATCCATTCTTTGCCGCTCATCTGGTCAAAGGGCAGGCCTAAACCACTTGCCTCTGGCTTGACTGAAGCGACAGTTTCATGCTTGACTGGAATACCTTCCATCGTGGCACTGACAATCACCACCCTTGGCGGTTTCCCTTCCTTTGCGTTCAGCAGTGGCGATAGATCATCTGCCTCTTGCTGCGCCAGACCAAATTCGAGCCATTCAGACTCTGAGGCTGTAGGTGCATTCAGGCGGAGTCTGACGGCGTACGATTTCGGAAGGAGTTCGTTTTCATGCAGAAGTGGTGTAACGGAGGCCTTTACAGAGGGAATGATAAGTGGCCCATCTCGTTTCGGTTGCTGAGAAGGATCTGTCCTTCCAAGGAAAGAATTGGAGGGTATGCGTGGGAGTGCACTTTTCTTCGCTATCGGTGTATGAGGTCCATTAAGTGTTTGAATCGACCGAGCCCAAGCCGATGCCCCGTTCAATGGGATTACGGAGCGCAGTGTAATTCTACTGCCTCCGTGACTACACTTCATGGAATTACCCCGTTGCAACACTGTCCTTGTCTGAGCATCTCGGGAATGGTCCCCAGCTGCATATACTTCGAGGTTGGCAGAGATCTCGTTTACTTCATTGCAAATGATGGTGGTAATGGATTCATGATCTGCGGCCAAAACCGTGAAGCGAGGAAGGACGATAGGTTCGGGATCAGGGGGAGCTTCTTCATCTCCAGAATTTTCTGGGGATGAAGGCCGCGTCAGCTTCGATCGGGACGAATTGGCCCGAGCAACAACAAGAATTGACCCCTTTATTGAAAAGGTGAAGACGTTGTTAGCCGGCGCTATAATTTCGTTCATGTTAACATGTAGCGTTATTGGAAGGCCAGGTGGTGCCTCAGGTTCGGCGAGAAGTGATGAAGAGGCGGGTGTCAAAGAGCGTATAGAGGACATGGATGATGTGCTGGATAAAAAGCCTGGCGTTGTAACTGATCCCTCAAATGAATAGTCAACACCTTGTGCTGGAAGTGGGGCTCGTAGGAGCGAAGCAGTTAAAGAAGATGAATTATTCGCATCTCCTGGCAGGGATGAGGCGTGAGCTGGAGGTGTATTAGAGTTGGTGGAATCCAGAGATGCCGTTCGGGACTGCAGACCTGTTTGTCGAGGGGATGTACCAGAATCAAATCCCATGAAGCCCGCCTCACCGTTGATGTTCCATATATTCAGAGACCCGTCAGCCCAATATGCGTCAGAGCCTTTTGTTTCCAAACCCACGTCTAGACCAAGCAGAGTCGCGACGCCCGGAAACCAGACTCCTCGACAGGTCGCTTTGTACACGACATCCACAAGCAACCCTGCAGCGCCGTTCCTATCTTTGGCTGTTGCTTTGCCACGAATGGTGCATGTCATCTCGCCTTTCACATCTTTCACACCAACACGCCTGCGGTCATCTCCAGTGCCGCTAGGGATATCGATGTTTTTTATGGGCTTTGCCCATCTAATTCGAATGCGTTCGGCGCTGGGAAACGTTCCTTGAATGCCACAGCCATCCGAGAACCCCGCTGTCGATGAATCGCTCGATTCATCGTCAGCAAAGTGGGTGTAGGAGTTTGAACGCGAAGGACGAGAGGAGGTAGATCGCGTAACATGTGGGTCTGACGTAAGGTCCCACGAATTGGCGTCGTCCTCTATCGAGGAAAGGGAAGCGAAGGAGGAAGACGGCGCTGATGGGGGAAATATACGAAGTTTAATGTTATTGTGTAAACAGCGTGGAATCGGGATTGAAAGCTGAAGGAAAGCTTAAGAGGTGGTCCTGTGGATATTTCTACCGACTCACCAGATATGGAGACCGAGGGGGACTTGACACGAACGGGACGACCATGTCAATGGCGGCCATGAATTGAGCAGAACCTCTCTCGCCAATGGACATCCTCCTCTGCCTCCTAGCATGATCTTCGCTTTCCGTTTCACTGAGGTTCTTCGGGCGAGTCGGGAACACCTTAGGCAAGACATAGGAAATGTGGTAACCGCTGACAAGAATGTGCCCAGTATATCTGGAGTCAATAGGTGCGATGTTTTCACTTCTTCCCTCACGACCGTCCCCTGGTAGTATTGCGGGAGTTGATTTGGGCGAAGATATTGAAAACGCGCTATTGAAGGTTTCAGTAGAGCGAGCAGGAAGGTTTAGGGCGCGTGCAGCATTATGCAGGAGCGGAGATACGGTCGATGAGAAGTTGTAAGGGACAGAATGGTTGTTGAGTGGATGAACTTGAGAACTCAAGATTTTCACATTTTCCTCTGGTGAATATGCTATTATTAGGAGATATGGTCCATGATGACTGAGATTTACATACCTGGGAAAAGTGGGATTGTGCTTCCAGGTTGCACATTGTCTAAAGGCACATTGATCTGAAGGATGCTTCAATTAACCTTGACGCGTGCTGAACTTCAAAAAGAAGGACTCACTTTGAGATATAGTCGTATTGAAGCTCCCTCCTTATTCTGCTTTGCCTTCCCCTCAATTGCAACGCGTGTCACGACGTTAAGCTTCTGGTGCAGGCCACCAGGGGTTATGGTGGGTGCGTAACTCATATTCGACGGAGCGGGACTCATAGCATACACGTGCTTCGCGCGCACTGGTGTAGTGGTGGTGGATGATGTTGAAGGAGGGCTTAGAGGGCGGGATTGACGTGGGTATGTATGAGCAGGCATTGTGTGTCGTTAGAAGCAAAACGAAGCAACAGAGCTCGTCGCAGTTGGAGATTTTGGGGGGGTCAACGTGGACCACCGGCGATATTGGACAAGACGTAGATCTGAGGGTGATGTATAAGGGTTTGTGGGACGGGCAGCTGCCTTGGACGTTGTAGTCGCACAAAAGGTTTGGGCGCGTCAGACGCGTCCACAATGGGAAACATTCGGTCCAACTAAGGCGTACAACCAACCCACAACAATAAACAAAACTGACAGCTATGGTCCCCATAGCAAAGATAGAGTTTGTAAGGTTGAATGCTAATAACGACATAGTATCCTACACAGACGAGGGGAGCGAGTGAGAAAAGATGTAAATCAACAATTACAATATCAATTTGCCAATTGGGACTGAACAACATCACGCAAGTTCATCGCCTCGGCTTTGTAATCCAGAGGGCTTATGGACGAAATTCCATACCGAGTACGAGTCGTTCCCTAGTCATGAGAGTTTGGTTAATGCTAGAGCTTTAGAGATAGATGGACTGCTTCACATTATATTCGTCTTGTTTAGCACGGCATGAAAAATTGAACGTCGTACAGTTTGCCTTGTGCAGAATCACATTAAATTTGGCATCGTTACTATCCTGCACAGAAGTTAGATGTAGAATGGATTATAATAAGAGCCGATGCGTACTTTGATCTCAACGAGGTCGTTTGCAGGCATACCGAAGACAGCCAGGCCAACGTCGTTGAAACCTTGCAGCCAGGCCTGTCCAGAGTAATCGGCAACAGCAAGAGACATAATGTATCTGAACAACGTTAGATCCATTGCATGACTGTAAAAGAAATTTGCCTACCGATGTTCTGGTGCTTCGAAACTTTTGTTGCACTTTTCACAACGCCAGCCACTCCCAAGGTCTACGACCTTTTTATTACACCCCACAGTGGGACATGCAGGGTAAGAGATATTGTCAGCCTTGATATGCATGACTGTTGCCCTTGTTGAGAAGTAGTCTACTTTATCTTGCTGGCCCAACTGAGCGTCCTTGACCTCAGCTAGGCTACGCATCTCGTCTCGCTTGAACCCAATGGCTGCTCCAATGCCGCCTGTATTGGAATGTGCCTGGAAGGATTGTCCAGCGCCTGCCGAGTCGTACCATCCTCGAAGGGCGAAGCATTCTTCAATGTCGGGATTGATGGACATTGTGCTCGAACTGAACATGGAGAGGGAACGACCTAGAACGGTTTCTATTCAATACAAGAACAACCAAAATAAATGTCTCTTACCACCAAAGTCTCCAACCTTCACGCCCTTGAAAGCAATGACGGGGGAATCCTCTGCGTTGTACTGTTCTGCTTGTTTCCCCCATAGTGTCATGCGCACAGAGAATCCCGACTGATCGACCAAGACGAGTTCACGCTTAGGGATCTAGATAAACTTGTCAGGTACAATGAATGTCATATCACCTCAAATTATGACACACAGTTTTATTTTGTTGCTTCGACAGGATCTCGCTCAAAGGGGCGACCTCCTTGACGATCGCAATGACATCTAAAAGCAACCAGTTTATTACATCACAGGAATCATGGGAATATCAAAACATACCACAGGTTGAATCCTTGGACAATTCTTCAAGGCCACTCAAGGGAACAAAGTGATATTTGATCATGGGAAGATTGGTCGTCTCGTGACACTGAGGTAAAATGATTAGCCTTTATGGTTTGCGAACAAGCCATAAGTTCATACCTCCTCGACTTCTGTATTTCGTTCAAGGCTTAATTCATAGTCGTTGGCGAGATTGGAAAATTTCTTTTTCGCAAGGTTGACGCGAGCCTTTGAAATGTAGTATACCTTTCCCTCCTCCAATTTGTGGTAGAGTTCATCGACAACAAGGTTAAATCCAGTCGCACGAATCTCCCCAGTATCATCCATCAGGGTCACATTAAACAGTTTCCCCTCTCCACGGGCATTCGACCAAGTCTTGATCTCAGATTTCTGGGTGACGCGGGCTTTGATGGTCCAATTGTTTTGATATGGACTCAATCCCTCGATAGGGAAGATAGAACTGCGTCCAGTCTTGACACTGGCGGGGGTGTTGTTAGAGTGATGTTGAACTGGAGGTTTGGAGGACGATGCCGCAGGGGGTACTGGTGTGGTGTATCCAGGAGTGGCGACAGCGCTGGAAGGATCGGCGGCTTCGCAGGTTTTGGGGTCACCAATCTTCTCCGTCGCGGTTTCCAAAACGCGCAAGGCGAGAATAATGAACAATCTGAGAGACGTGTTGAGTAAAACACAAACACGAAAAAAAAGTCGCGTCGCGTACTTTTTCTCCTGAACATAATTGCACGTAAGCTTCTCGATCACAACAACTGTATGTTTTCCAATTGTCGCGTCATGAACCATGCTATTGAGCTGGGTAGCAAGCATAGCTTGAACGAAGTTAATGCCATCCGACACGATGATACGGTATCTGTCAACGGTGTTGCCTGAATTGCCCCCGCTCACTTTTTTTATAGAGAGAAACTGAACAATGTGTGGGCCGGTAAAAAGGTCATCATCGTCGGGGGATGCGCCATGAAGACGCGCACAAATGCCTGCGGAAAGCTGAACCATTGTGTTGAATGATGAGGAATAAATGTCACAACGTGACTCCCGTGTGACGGGACGCGAAGAAGAGATGTGGCGTGTGAAACATACCAAGAGGACTTGCCCAAATTAGATTTATTTGTCACTTGCCAAGATCCAACTGTTATAGACGCCGCCCGTTTTGTACATACTGACGATGTCATGGCAATTAGAGTGATTTACTGGTTATAGAATGCGTGGAGTATTAGACTAACTAAGTAAAGTAAGTAGGTTTGTAATATCGAATACATATTATATCATTATTTAGAGACTAATGTCCGATTCACATCTTCTTTAGCACAGCACGCCTCGTTGCATCGCGCCCAGCCTTCAGGAGGACCGAAAGCTCGTTCCCGCCTGTACCCCGCACTGGCCCACTGGCTTCAAGCCTGGACATCATTGCGCTCACGGGGCACCCGTTCCGTGTCCCCGAACGGGACATCGACACAATATAAAGGCACGCAATTTTCATGTGGTCGTCTCTCAGCCGTTTCAAGGCTAGCACGGCGTTGTCATATGGGTCACGTAACATAGGGATGCTTTGTGCCAAGGTCCGGACAGATTTAGGAGTGGCGGCTAGGAAATTCAGGTACTCCCTATGTTTCCCTGGCATGTATCGGCGCATGCGTTCCATGAATCCGTGGTCAGCTCTCTTGTTCCTCTCCGAGGGAGCCGGCAGGCGCTTTTCGCGCAACTTATGGTCGATGTCGAGGAAGAGGTCCAATGCGTGCATGACACTGCTCTGCCCAGCGGATGGCCCACTAAGATCGAGCTTTTCCGAGTCCTCGATGCCCTCGTAGATCCACTTGGGAGCTAATGGTCCTTGTGAACCACTGCCTTCAAACCACGGGCGAACATCGAAGTAGAAGACATGGGGATCGCAGTTTGGGCGAACGGATTTGATGACTTCGCTGATATCGTCGATGATACCCGATAGCCTATTGAGGTCTCGCGACAACTTCGAAATCATCGTCAGATCCTCATACGTAGGAAGATTGTGGAAATCGTCGATGATTCGTAACATCTCCACCCCACGCAATTCGGCCAGAGCGGACGCAACATAGAAGCTCCTCTCGTCCTCCGTTCCGGAGAAAGTGTTCACGACACGCATGTTACTTGAAGAGAGAGGGAGTTTTGAGTCAATGGGTTCACAATTCCAGAGGACGGTGTCCGCGAATGTCAGAATTGGAGCGATACCCAGGCAACGAGAGACGGTAACGAGAGGAATGGTGAGAGATTTGGGGATAAGAATGTCCTTTGTCGATGGTGGTAAGGAGTGTGCGTAGAAGCTAACAAGCCATGACAGGACCATGTGAGCGCGCTGCAAAAACCGAGTATTATCATGCCATGGCTCCGTAGCAAGGATCGGCCACTAAAAAAAAGGTGAGCAACCTTTTTGACATCGACGATCATAAATTGCATAAACGCCACTTACTCGTCTGACAGCAGCTCTCCAGTCTTTGCCCATAGGACGTTTTGCGATAGCCTCTTCCCTATCATCGTCCCCCAAGGCAAGCTTGCTATTTGCCTTGATCAACGCGTCCTCCCATATATCGAACGCGCCAGGCAGCCTATCGAGCGGTTGTGGAGGAAAGAAACCGCTGTCTGGATGGACGTCGTAATCGGTTTGCAAAAGACCGCGCTGTAGGAGGGTGCGGCGGCGGCGGTTAGTGTTGAGGGTTGAGTGAAGCAGCGACATCGCGAGGCGAAAGAAGAGCCTGAAAAAGTGGGGTGGAGAGGGCAAAATGTTGATGACATCCATGGTAGAGAAGAAGCTCTCAAGGACGGGTGGGGGTGATGAATGAAAGACGGGGAACTGCTGAATGACGCGTTTTTGAACCTCTTTTATAGGTCCAATTCCCGTACTGCCATCCTCTGTCTCATCTGATTTGACAGCAATGGGCGCAATGCAATTATTTCTTCGCCAGTCCCGTGGTTCACTGCACAAATGCGGCTCAGAATTCGCCCCTTTCAGAAACATCGCCGTATGCGATTCTCGGCTGACTACAGGGTCGATACCTCGGCTGACTGAATCTTTCCAATTGCCCCTCGATCGCGATCAAGTCTCCAATCCAAAGATATGGAGTTTCTCACTAAATTTGATACCCCAGGCCTCAGGTACCAATGGTCTCATGCTTCCTTATTTTTGGTCAGAAGGATATGTGAAGCTGGCACACCTAGCGTCTGCAAATCATCTCACTTCGATTTAGAATAGATAAAGGACATGTTTAGAGCTAACCTAACCTCTGCATGGTCTGATAGAGGCGATGTCCTATTATAAGGCTTGTGCGGTTTCACTTGCGAATAAGCAAGCTTCGGAAATATGTTTCATGGCGGCCCTTGTATTCTAAACGCCCTGTCGAGCTCATCAAGCATAGACAACACACATCACTTTATGGAAGGATGGTTTCCCGAGCCACCACTCCCTTGGCGTCAGATCTATTTTAGACCCCCTTGACCTATTTTTTCCCTATTCTGACCATTGACAAGTGTGTCAAAATATCTACAGGTACAACGATGGGTCCACAACTACGGACGACAGCTAAAATTTCAAAGCTTGGTATTAAACTCTGTGACCCTCATGTCGGGGAAGTCGTATAATGTTCATCCGGAAGGACAACTCCCTTTAGTCAAGCACGGGGTTTACTCACGACATCAGATCGCTTCCCATTTGGCATTTGTTGCGGTGGCCGTGCGTGTTTTCAGAGAAGACCGTGTCATGTAGGCGCTTCCCTGATCTCCCTTGGTTTTCAACGCCACGATGCCCGACGCGGACCTCCCAGCCGGATGGTGGTGGTTCCGGTTTATAACCAAGTCTCAATAGCCGACGATTGTATCGGAGGTTTCAATGGCTAAGAACAATTATACGATGCGTACATACTGAGTACTGACTTGACCTGAGGGACGGATTATTACTTATGGGCTCTCGACCTGGTGCTTCCACTTCAGCCAAACAAAATTGCCGTCTCCACCGTTGTCCTGAATTTGACATTTGCGATGCGCAACCTCAAGAACCTTCTCTTGCACACCCAGTTTGCCATTCCGAAGGTTCTCGACGGCTGAAACTAATTCGTCCAGGCTAATGCCAGTGGCTCCGCCAGCACTGTGAGAACCGCGAACTAATGCCCCGATTTCGTCTTCTTTCGGCAGCGCAAATTTGTGCGGTTTCAGATTGCTTGCTTCCTGTTTCCTCAGAAACTCCGACACCGTAAGACTCGGCACACCAGAGAGGTATGGTGAATCCTCCGCAAAGAATCGGGCAACTATTTCTTCGGAGACGTCCTTGTGCGAAGAGGGAGACCATGCAGGACGCTCATTCCTCTTTTTGTCCAAAAGGACTGTCGTGATACCGGTCTTGAAGTCAGGGCTTGCACCATTCTGAAGATAGAATAGTCAGGCGCTATTGAACAGTAAGGCTGAATATGACTCACACAAAAGGCACCAGCAATCTTAAGTTCCATCTGTAATGTGTCTAGCAGCGACATTTGCTTTCCCTTGCGGATCGCTTTGAGAGCAACCTTGAGGCTGGTTGGGCTCCTCATGTGTAAAGTTACCAGTGTTTGTTTCGCCCATTGAGAAATGGCTGAGGACCTGTGGTTCACAAGGGTTTCCAGGTCCTCAAAAATCTTTTCGACCTCTTTATGGCGGAAGGCATAGTCAAGAGCAACACGTATCTCGCCGGAAAACGGGAAGGGTTTCTCCTCAGGCGATCGCTCAGCCACAAACTCTTCAATGGCATTATTGATGACGCTAACGTGGGCATCCTCCAGCGATGCTAATCTGTCAAGAAGAATGGGCACCCTTCGCGACGGAATATAATGGGTTGCAAAACCAAGTTGGCTACCGCGAACTTTGAGTAAGGGCTGAGGCAAGAAGTATTGAGGACTTACAAAACATCTCTGCCTTTGACTGCATCGCTTGTCAAGGCCAAATACGTTCCCAACTCCCCATCCAACCTAGACAAGAAATAATTACCACCCACATCTGGGCAGTAGCCTATCTTTGTTTCGGGCATGGCGAAAACTGTGTTTTCAGTAGCAATCCTGAATGTAGCATATGCTGCCAATCCAACGCCACCTCCCACTGATCAAAGAATGAGACGCAGCGGAGACAATGTCAAGTACAACGCACTTGTTGTGCCATCGAGGACGGCAACGTAGGGTTTGGAGAGTGTTGCTAATATGTAGTCCAGCTCAAACCTGCATGATAAATGAATGTTGTGCGAAAAGCTCTGTAAACTCAATCCTCACTCTCGCTTGAAGAAATCAATGGCCTGGGCGCGAGTCTTTGAGTCGCTTGCGTTCTCCAGGACAGCTAAATTGACAAACTATGCATCAGTTGCTTGCCAGAAAATCGAGTTGATTAAAATTGTTACCTTTGACGTCACCTCCGGCACAAAACGCGCGGCCAACACTAGAGCCTACAATCGTCCTGCACAGGTCAGAGGCACTCCATTCCTGGAAGGGTGCATCATTTGTCAGATATATATCAAGCTTGCACACTGGGAGTATGGACACACCTCGATTTTGGGGCGAAGAAGCGCCAGCATCGGTTCATCAAGGGTATTCAAGGCCGAGGGCCTGTTCAGAATGTAGGTGCGCACAGCCGAGTTGGACTCGAACAGAACAGGGGGCTGATGAACAAGTTTGCATGGTGAGACGCGAGGGAGTATTGGGGACATACCTCGGGCTGGGGGGCAGAGGTCGATGCGGACATGATTTGCTGAGCGATGGCGCGGGTTCTAGTGGATGCACGAGCACCGCTGCGGGACATGCCTCTGAGTCTGAAGAGGTTGGCGGCGAGCATAACCCGAGGTAAGCCGGTCACCGGTACAGTGGTGGTGGTAGTTCAATTCACGAGAAAAACAAAGTCACGTTATCTCTCACTCCTCATGTCCCCTCCATCTCGTATCAGTCTAGCTGGTTATCTCGGGACAGTGAGGTACACAGGGCCTGTAGAAGGCACGTCTGGCACCTGGCTAGGCATCGAGTGGGACGACCCTAACCGTGGCAAGCATGATGGTGTCAAAGATGGCATCCGATACTTCACTTGCTGGTAACTTCAAAACCCATCTTATGCCGTCACCGCTCAGAACCAAATGAATGACATTCAGTGTCCCAAACTCGGGATCTTTCGTTCGCCCTTCCTCGAACGTATCATATGGACAGTCGTTTCTCGAGGCCTTGACCACGAAATACATCGAGACTCCTCATGGATCTGCTTCTCAGGAGCAGGTGATCTTGGGCTCTTCGCAGGGAAATATCGTTGTCGAAGCTGTAAATCTGGATAAAATCAGAGGAAAGCTGGCTGATCTGAGCCGTTTACGTGAAGTCAGCCTGGATGGCCTTGATGTTGCAACATGCGATGCACCAGGGATGATTCAGCAGACATGTCCGAGTATGTACTTAAATGAAATTCGACGTAGTTCTCACTACTCAAAAGGATTTCAGGTATACGTGGACTTGACCTTTCGAGATCTCTCCTCCCCGATTGGGACGTGGTCGCTTCCGTTGCTCGCGACTTGCCTGTTCTGAAACGGCTTTGTTTAAAGTTAGCTCTTTGCCTTCTGTACCTTGTTCTCTTCTCAGATTGCCAATGCCCAGTCAGAACCGGCTTCTGCCAGCCACGAGTGCCGGAATCATGAAATCCGCTTTTCTAAATTTAACTGAATTACAGCTTAACGGCACAATGATGCCGTGGTCAGAATTGCAGAACGCCACCGCAGCCATGCCCAAACTCGAAGTCATTGAAATGGGTTACAACTCCCTGACATACCTCCACACCGCTGATGAATGCCCTCCTGTAAACAACACAGTCCGGGTAATTAATCTGGACGGCAACTCATGTTCAGACTGGGTTCACATTTGGAAGTCAATCCAGCATTATACTCTGTACGTTTCGATCCTTTGTCACGAGCGTTTGGACCAATCACGGGGGAAAGTTTACAGCGGCTTATACTGTCGTCCAATTCTATTGACACCATTCCTTTTCCGGGCCCTCAGCAGAGTTTTCCCAGTGTAAAGCATGTGTCGCTGTCGGGTAACAGAATTCAAACCTGGAGCGACGTTGACGCGCTGTCGTCGTGGTGCCCAGGCATAGAGGCCTTAACGCTAAGCGGAAATCCCTTGACGAGTGGGTGTCTCCCAACGCCACTATCTCATAGAACTTAGCACCTCAAACCACATGGTATCCTAGGTCAAACACAGGCTCGACATTCGCGACCCTTCACTATATCCAAAATTCCGACCCTAGAGGTTTTGGATGGAGCAGAGGTAGCTTTCTCTCCCGGACGTCACGGATGATTTGACCTGACTGACCTGATCTACCCGTTTTCATCAACCCAGATCTCGCATAGGGAACGCATAGATTCCGAATTATTATATCTGTCTGCTGTCGCCCAAGAGCTGCACTCAGAAAATGATCGACTTCAGGCACATCCTCAATGGCTCAATCTGTGTAAAAGTACGAATCTTGTTACGCGTCGCTTTAGGCTTTTGCTGAGTATGACTCTTCAGGGCATGGCAGGCCTGATGACTGCCTTAAAGTGGACACTCGCAATAAACTCAGCGAGCGATTGACGAGTGAGTTGTGCATCTCAGCACCCGCGTTTACAGCTGACAGAATTCCCAGCACTAAACCTATACCGGAGCGTCAGCACGACCGCTTTTGATCTTCAGCAAACCTTGGATACACATGCTCCTCTTCTGCTACGCGTTTTGCCGACTATGACGTTGCGTGCACTCCGGATGAAGATGTGTAAGATGCTCAAAGTCAAAGCGAGCATCCTTCTGTGGTTGCAACAGTCCGATGGAACCTTTGTCGAGTTAGATATAGATCGTGACGATCAGACAATGGATTGGCTGGGCTTGGAAGATAGCACGGATCTTGTTTTCCATACGGTATATACATGAGATTGGATTGTGGAGAAAGCCTTATTGTGAGTTCCTCGGCGGTCAGGGTCATGAAACGACCTTGAGGGGACCGTGGGATGGGGCCCGGAACAATTATTATTAAGGCGCCACAAACCAATGTCATGTTTGGAACGAAGTAAGCACGGGCCCTGGATGCTTCAACAAACGTATGTCATACACATAATTATTATCAACCTCCATATGAAGGCCAGGTAATGAACTACTTAGGCAAATTACAGGACGTTAATCTTTGAGAGGGTCAAAGTAGGTCAAAACGTCTGAAAAGGTGATTTAGCCTTGTGTAGGTGAGAAAAACATCTGAAGTCACTAACTAGCATTCGGAAAATGTGTTTTTGAAGTAACAAAGTATTGCTAGTCATATAAAAGAAGTGTGTGCTACATATCACCATCACCAAAATCAACCTTCCTTTTGCTAAACAATTTCATCGCTGAGGGTCATTGGTGTTGTATTTCAAATTTTTGTCATTCTATTAGTATAAAAATACACCAACAGGTTTCAAACCAGTGGCATATGGTCTCACAGTTCAGTGACACAACTAACTCCTAATCTACACCAACCTCTGATGAACAGCCTCATAACGTCTGAAGGTAGGCTGCATTCGCCCTCAAGCGTCTGAAATCTTGATCCAGCCTTGGGCCCAAAATGGCCCAATTTCGTCTGAAAAAAAGGAGGAAAATATTGAGGATAAAGGCCTAAAATCCAAGAAAAACATCGAAAAAAGATCAACCCTTTAGTAGGGATAGCCCCATGGTCGTCAAATTTACCTGTCTAGACGATCGGGATTGAGCGGAATTCAAACTGCAAGGGGTCGTATCCCCCACTAACTACTGACCTATGAGTGATGACAAAAAAATCCATACTTAATGATATTACCTGTCAAAGTAGTTTTGAGACGCTGAGGAAAAGGTAAAACATTGAATATGGTCAGATAAGGGTACCCTAAGATTGGGCATAACAAAGGTTACATTCCCCAAAACAACAAAAAAGAGTAAAATTCCAGCAATATACCAGGCCACGTTTTTATGCTGGGACGAAATTGGAGTCCGTGCTCGTTCGACGAGGTCCATGGGCCAACACTGTCCCCGATGAGTTGATTTGTCACCTTTAGGAAATCTTGATACATCGTTCCCGTGAGAGATAGGTTGGAGCCACATGTAATGAATCGAGACCATTGACCATCCGAAATTTACACGTCCCACGTAAACGACAAAACCTGCGGGGAGACGAGTCCAAGACCATCGAACGCCATCGTTTCCTGCCAGAACCCAGTGTCCGGATACTAGGACCACCCAACGGGACTATCTCAACGGGACCATCCTCCATCCCCATTCGCATGCCTTGAGGCCCTATCGTCGAAGCGGTCTTCTTTATCGTCGCGTCTTCTGTCGTCTCTGCGATCATCCCTGCGACGGTCATCATAATAATCAGGGCCTCTGCGGTCATCATAACCCCCGCGCCGGTAATCATCGTACCCTGCAGGCCTTCTATCATCAACCTCCCTCCTGGGGGGCGGAGACCTGGGTCGACGATCGTCATAATCGGCAGGTGGGCGACGAGCGGGCGACCTAGAACGGTCACGGCGATAACTCCTGTCATCTCTATACCGGTCGTAGCGATCTTCACGGCGATCCTCGCGGCGGTCATCACGACGGTCATCACGACGATAGTTGTCTGGTCCTGCACGCTAAACAGAGAATGTAGACCAAGACAACGGATGCAATGTAAACCACGAACCGATTCATCGAGCGTGACACGAACGGGCCTACCTCGAAGCTCTTTGTTGTCGAGCTCCTTGACGGCACGATCAGCATCATCACGGTTGAGGTACTCAAGAATTCTGAAGGCGAGCGGCATCAATGAGGCAGTCTTCTTTAATGCAATAAAGCGTACCCTTGACCGGGAACATCACGATCAATGTCAGCGAAGGAAACACTTCCAGCATCGCGGCCGAAGTCTTTCAGGTCCTATGGAGAGTTATGACGATCAGGTGGGGCCCTCGATTGAAAATACAGTGCCACGAAAGAAGCGGCGATCCAGATGATAACATATATCCTTCCTTTGCCCTCAGCTCGCGAATCGGAGATAGGCCGACGCGGTAATAAGGACTCGTCCATAAGAGCGCCATTGAAAGGAAGGGATGCAACAATCCTAAGAAGCTGCGACCAAGGAAGGAGTTCGTACCTGCCAGCTCGTGTCGCGAGAGACTCCAGAAACAAGAAGCCTAATTCCAGGAGGGCGGCGGGATCGAGGAGCGCTGATGTTTCAAGCGGAGAATAGTTAGACACTATGTAGAACCAATGATTCCTCCTACCCATGGCTTCTCTCGTTATCATAAGGATGTTCACGGCGAGGACGGCTTTCCTTTGCGAACTCCACGACTATGCTATAGGAAAAACAATCAATACTAGAATAGATGAAATACATAGAAACGAACGTTGCACCCATAAAGGATTTGCCATTAAGATTCTGAACGGCATCCTCAGCGTCCTTTACATATGTCAATATTGTTGTATGACATTCAGATGAACCAATACCTTGGAGCTTTCAAATTCTACAAATCCAAAGCCTGAAGGAGTATTGAGCCTGTGTTTGCTTGATGGCCTCAACTCGGACGAACCAGTCATGACACGACAATCAACAATGCGACCATAGCCTTCAAAAAACTTGTTAACATCCTCGGAGCGAGCATCAGTAGGAAGTCCTGAGTTTCAATGACAATGTTAGCTGTGAGCTTCGAGTACAATGATAGAGGAGGAAACCCACTGCCAAGGTATAATCGTCGAGCCATGGTGGTGAGAGAAAAGATGTGGTTGGAAAACTTCAACTGAGTTTCAATTGGCCTACACGTCAAACCTGGCATCATTATTCAGCGATCGCACGGACCAGTGTCAAAACACCATCATAGTCAAATTATCAAGCATTAATAAGTACTTGTGTGCAAAATTACATGTCATATTTGGTGGCAGGCAATCCGTACGCAAAGCTGAGTACTAGGAGTATCAAGGAGTGTAAAGAAACATCAGTGCTGTGACTGCGACCAATCGATTGAATTGATATCAATCCCTTCTTGGACCATCTCCCAAAGGGGGCTGATAGATGTTTCAGCCCAGTCGAAGAAAGAAGCAACAGGACACTCACCTCATCTCACGAAGACGATGCACCGTGCGCACGATATGGCTCACAACAAAATCTACTTCTGCCTCAGTCGTGAAGCGACCTATACCAAATCGCAATGATGAATGTGCCATGTCCTCAGCCGCACCTGACATCTGGTAAATTACAAAGCAGAGCGAAAAAGAAATGCAAAATGTACCAAGAGCTCTTAACACATAAGACGGCTCTAACGATGCCGACGTACAAGCACTTCCAGATGAGAGTGCGATATCCTGATCAGAATTCAGGGGCGTGCTTTTTCCGGGTGATAGAATGAGCAACGAACCTTCAAAGCCATTAGAAGACTTTCGCCTTCAACGTAGGAAAAGCTAAGGTTGACACAGCCAGGATAGCCATTGACATCACCATTTCGAACAACATGTTCAACCTGCGAATTGATGCTTTCGATTAGGCGCCTTGAAAGCGCTTCAATTCGAACTCGATCCCTCTAAATAGCATTGCTGTCAGTGTCTATATAATGGCGGAGGTTTAATCGAGTGAAGTTAGTCAGTACCCCTGCACAGATATCATAACCTGGCTGGTACACATGTAAGGCTTTGACCTATGTCATATCACCAGACTCATGCGCCTTGCGCAAGTGCTGATTTCATCGCGACAGTTTAAGCTCGGAAAAGGGCTCACCGTCATTTCCTGCTTCGCAATTCGTGCTGCCTCGCCAATACCCACAACCAAAGCGGTAGGTAATGTTCCACTTCTCAACCCACGCTCCTGACCGCCGCCACTTAGAATAGGCTCCAATCTTACTCTCGGTCTTCTGCGCACATAGGCGGCTCCCACACCCTTCGGTCCGTAGAGCTTGTGACCAGATATACTCATTAGATCGATGTTTGATGCATTCACATCCAGCGGTATTTTTCCAACAGCCTGTGCAGCATCTGTGTGGAAGTACACACCCCGGTACTTGCGTAGCATAGCACCGATTTCATTAATTGGCTGGATGACACCGGTTTCGTTGTTGACTGTCATGATTGAGACCACAGACGTATCAGGCCGAATGGCAGCTTCTAGTACGTCCAGCGAAATTACGCCGTTCTGTTGGACGGGCAGATAGGTGATGTCGAATCCTTCCTCTCCAAGCTTCCGGCACGAGTCAAGAACACATTTGTGCTCCTACTGCGCTTAGTAACCTGCATGCAACGCAGAGAATTGGACTCACTGTCTGAGTTGTGATAATGTGCCTTTTTTTCTCTCTGTGGAACCTCGCAACGCCCTTGATTGCCATGTTGTTGGTCTCGGTCGCCCCAGATGTAAAGACAATGTCTTTAGCATCGGCGCCAATCAAGTCAGCAACATGCTGGCAGAAGGAGTTAGAATGCATTAAAGAAATACAGAATTATTACTGACTTTACGTGCGTCTTCGACTGCTTGTTCAGCCTCCCACCCATACGCATGAGTACGACTATGCGGATTACCGTACTGGTCTGTAAGATAGGGTAGCATGGCATCCAAAACACGAGGATCAACAGGTGTTGTTGCCTGCAAATATTAGGCGGAGTCAAGGCTGTATAAAAAGATTGCGCAGACCTGCATATCAAGGTAAATTGGGCGGATTTTTTGTGTCAGGGAGTCCTCACGATGAGGCACCTCCACTTTGAAGCCTAGCATATCTATGTTGCCTATATAAGAAAGCCAAATATGAAGCTAGAAGGCGTCGCGCACCTGCTCTAGGGGTAACATGTCCATCGTATGTTGAAGGGAGGTCAATGAGACTCGCACGGTCGGCTCCCGACGGCTGAACTAGTCCACGACGGCTACCCACAGCAAATACCACAGCTCTCGCTGAGGTTTTACGAACGGCTTTTTGGCCAAGCCTTGACAACATGGCAGTTTCAACCAAAGTTATTAGATTATGTCGTCGAAGAAACGGAAGCCAAGAAACGGAAGACAAAGTTGTGTGGTGCTGTGTGGACTAAATTGGGCTTCGAATTACACCATGACTTACAGAATCATCACACAAGCTTAGTCATCAACAAATCGGGAAAACCAGGCTTAAGTGGGGCAATTGGACCAGCAAAATGATTCCGAAATGGTATGCGCAATACATAAAGTTACAGTGGTATAGATACATCTACAAAGCGGGGCTGGCATTCTTGACAAGAGCCTCGAAGTAAGACTGGAACCAAGTGCCAGCTTCAGGCGCGTTGGGAGCCGCGTCACTAAAAAGATTCTTCATTAAAAAGGTCTGCAAAGTCATGAATCGGGAACACTTACGAGAGACCGCAGTGAGAATCATAGCGAGGAGCAGAAGTGTTGCTAGTGCCATCACATTCACCTCCTGGCTTGACCCACACAATAGCATCAATAAGAGATGAACCGGTACTGAGGGTAGGGCGCGTTCCGAAGCCAGCTCCAATAACGTTGCACCAGTCTCCCCATGCGCTACGGATGTTCTGGACACCCGAACGGCCTTGGTCAACAATGAAGTGAGCGGGGAATCCACTGGACGTCAGAAGGGGAGCAAGGGCGTTGATGTAATGGATCTCATCGTAGTTAGAGTTGCCGGATGTGACTGGGTCGGGGCTGGAAGCGCCTAAAGAAACAATAGGTCAACATCAGAGCATATAGGTAAACCAAAGGAGCTCACTGAGAGCGTTGTAGTTGGCGACATTAGTGGCCAGACCACGTACGAATGACGGGGAGCCAGCATCCTTGTAGAGCTGACCAAAGAGTGACGCAGCAGGGCTCAAGTTGGCAGACCAGCCGAGCCAACCAGCATGGCCAGCATCGAGGTACATGTAAACGCCGACATTGTTGAGCTGTTGCATGGCATAAGTGACGCCAGCCTGTTCCGAAGTGTTAGCTCAATGCGTTAATTTGTTTCGGAATGTTCGAACCTTGTACGCAGTCTGTGCGTTACTGCACTTGGAGACATTGAGGTTGGTGACCAAGTTGGCCAATGAGTCGGGCTCAACGACCGCAACGACACGGACGTCGGGATACTCTGCGATCAATATTCAGTGTTAGAAAGGCACCCTATAGTCAAGGAAACTAAACTCACTCTTGATCTGAGCGACAAGTTGGTCAATGTAGCCCTTATACTTGTTAAGACCATCGTCGGCGATGCTGAACTCTCCATTGGAGGCTGAGGCAGCGCAGTCGCGGTCGGGAAGATCGTAGACAACGATCTGGACAAGATATTTCTTGCCGTCAGCTTTGCCTTTAGCACTGGCATCAGCAAGGTAGGTTCCGAGGGTCGAAGTTTTGGCGATAACGTCGAACCAGGTGAAGGTGGGAATGCTGGCGACCTTCAAAGCCTTCGCCTTTTGGGTGGAGTCAGAAATGGTGGCGGCGGCGGCGTTCACTTCATTGGCGTAGTAGGGGCTCAGGTAGATCTAGGCAGTAATTGTAAATAATGTGACCATCCAGATAGGGACTAGCGAGTTACTTCGTATCCGGTGAAAGGATTGCCAGCGTCGGGGACAGCAGTAGACGTAGAACCGGCACTGGTGGTGGTGGTGGTGGTGGTGGTGCCAGTCTTGGTCGTCGTGGTCGCGGTGGTGGTGGGTGTGGTTGCGGTGGTGGTCGCGGTGGTTGAGGTTCCAGGGCTAAATGCAGAGTAAGTTTGGAGTCAAAGATTCACCGGTGTGAGCGAACGCACAGGCATTGGGAGTAGTAGTCGTTCAGTACGGTGCAAACATTCCCTGACGCGCAGGTTGTCTCTCCAGCTACGAACAATACATCAGCCATGAACTATGCAAAATAGGATAGAGTTGTTCGTACTCCACCCGATGCCGCCGCACTGAGCATAGACGGGTTGTGCAGCATTGGCGAAAGCTGGCACAAGGGAAACGAGGGCCAATAGAGAGGCGTACTTGAACATTTTGAAAGGCGAAGAGGGGTGTAATTCTGCTGAATGATTGTTGAACCCATGTGTCTTTATACGCCCCAAGAACCGAGAATAGGAAGAAACGCAAATCCGGCGTTGCGCCGAGCAACGATCCGGAAAGACGTCGGGAGGAAAGCATTCTTGGGATCGAGTCTGGGGTCACAAGGGACAATAAGCGGTCGGTTACTACTCCACCTTTTTAGTGATACAGCTTGATGTGAGACAGAAGGCAGTTTTGGCTTTGGTTCGGTACAACATCGGACAGCGTTGGATCCGTTATGTGTATTGCGACTGGCGGGGGTACACGAGATTGACCTTGTCGGAGGTTGACGTGAGGTAGTTTCGGAAAAATAAACATGATGTCTTCGGCATGAGAGGGTAGGGAACTATGTGTAGTGGACGTACATATGCCCTACTCTGCAGTCGGCAGCTCCCCTCGGCAGGTCACAAATTGTCACCCCTAAGTGACATCAGGCCATATGAGAGCTGGAGATAACTCTGACTTTTGGTTTACACAAGCGAGCCCCATCAATGTACTTAAAGTGATCATCCACTGCGACAGGGGCGGCATATGTGACGAAAGAGTGGCAAGAGCTCTCAAGGATTATCTATTTACATGATGTTCCTCGTGACCACGGTCGCTTTAAATTGAAAGATACATAGTTACCGAACAGAAATGGTTTCACAGGGAGTACTAAGGGCAACAACGCCCCATGATCGACTCTGATTCGGACTGCAAAATGCCAGCCACACGATATGATAATCTACTCAATTCAAAAATCTGAGTAGAATATAGATGCAATTACATCCGAGGTCATACCGACCACGCAACACCTGGATATTTGTTCCAGGGCCTTGAACTCCGAGCCCTGGTTGGCTTTTGAGTGGTCTTCCCCGACCTGTTCCTGTCAGATGAGAACGGACCTTGGGCTTCTTGGAAGTGTAAGCGCGGAACTTAAGGAACACTGATACAGATTTTCCACCCTTTCAAGGAATTTGGCTTGCTCAGACGCTTTGGTCAAGTCTCGTAAAGGTTTTGCTCGCCCACTATGTGGCTCCCGTCTCACTATATCCAAGGGCACACATTGTAAGATAACGCTCACAAAATGTGCATCTTTGGCATCATGAGGCGACCAGAGGCTCTCAGGCGATATCATCACAAAATGAAACCGATGCTATTCCGATGTCAGGGATATGCATCCGATGCCTGAGACTTCGTTCAAGGACAAGCGGGTGTTGGCATCAGAAAACGTTATAAGGCCAAACGTATGGAAAACTGGGTACAAAGGCATACATTTGTGGCAATATAATGAGCGTTCAGCGAATTAAACAATAGACTCAGCGCTTCCTGGATGCACTTGGTGGAGGTGGAAGTAGGGGAATTCCGCCATTACCCGACAGACCACTTGAGCTTCCAGATCCGAGCAAATTGACCCCAGTTGCAGGAGCTTTACTGCGGCCAGGAATAGCAATGGAGAACGTCTGGCCTTCTTTCAGGCTATAGTCTTTCTTGGGGCCAGCTGGGACATGCGGAGAGGTTTCATCCGCATCTGATTCTGGGATCAAACGAGTTTTGGAACGCCTGATTGGAGGTTAGAAGAGCTGTAAGGTATATATATATACGGCGTGTACTTTGTGTAGTCCTGCAGCGCCACATCTATAATCATGTGTGGATCAGTAGGATTGCATGAAATCCATGACGATGACTTGGGCTTACTGAAGTCAAAACTGTCTGAACGCTCAGCGAAGCCCATTCCGATGTAAGCCTTCTTGCCAGCATCTTCCACCCGAACGACGAAGTAACGTGAGGAATCGAGTACGGCCTCTACAGAAGGGCGTGTTGGCTCATATTCTGCCCTAGCAAATACTGCATAGCCGTGAGTGGAGTGATCAATGCTGAGGGATCTGCCATACATTCTCCTACGATGCTATGAGAACAGGGTCGGATGATGGATATGGAGGAGCTCACCTGTTTGACCATCCTCGAACTGTAACGCTGCCCCTTTAGCTTTTTCAAGGATCCTGAGGCGGCCTTTCCAAAGTGGTTGCGCAAGATCCCCCCACTCGTTGGCGCGATGGCCCTCGTTTGCTTTGAGTGGGGGTATCTTATAAACTTGCCGTTTGATCAGCTCTGCAGTCTGCGAGCTGAATGTGTGATTTACCCGAGACTTCACGTGCGATATAGAGAATAGATTCGATTTCCTCTTCGACATCCATGGCTGGAAAGAGGCGAGTTTGAGATGCGAGTGGTTGAGATGAGAGAAGGATGATAAGATGCCGATCAAACCAGTAAACGCGTCCCCACTTGTGACTTCCACCACTGATTGTATTACCGCCTTGAAATCGGCTTGAAATTGTTTGCAATGGCCAACGGACCACCCACTCCTCCACCAACGACTGAGGCTGAGATCCAAGATGAAGCACGCTTAAATCAAGCTGCCCAGGGTGCTACGACAACTGTGCCTCCGCCTGCACCTACCCCAACCCCGCCTGCCGAACCAGATGTTTTCCAGGAGGTCTTCCCTGTCATTCTTGAGCTAGCTTCGCAGTCCAACTTTCGTGGCCTGATTCAAGCTGCCGAAAATGCAACCATCAACGTACGAATGCCCACAAGCTTCTTTTCGAGACTTCAAGCAGCACTGACTCTTCAAGGACAGAGCGATCCCGATAGCGACCGCCGTTTGACACGCCTACTTGTTCTCGGCCCTTTAATTATCGCATATCTCATTGTCGATGATCTGCAAGTCTGCCTCACTTATTTCTTACCAGCTATGATTAATCTCTGGTCATTGTCAGCCCCCCTGCACGTTTCGCACTCACACGGTTGCCCGATATCATCTCCTCTACGCCACTTATCAACTCGCTCGTCGAACTCTTAGCTTCGACCTGGAATAGGAAACATGTTTCCGTGTACTCACGAGCTCAAGAACTTCGCAACCTGGTCAATGTACAGGGTTTCTTTGATGGTCAGTTAGCTTCTCTCCTCACATCCTTGTTATCTATTTTCGTTCGTAAGTGTCTCGACATCCGTCACATATCGTGATCACATCCATAACCTCCTCACTAGAATCTTTTCGCCAAAGAACCGTCGCTCTCCTGTCAGTCGCCTACACATCTCTGCCAGTTCCACTGGCTCAAAGATATCTCGGAATGGAGCAGGTCGAGCTTCTCGCTGGTAAGAGCAGAGACCGCAATCTGCAGTAACGATTTGGGTTAATCGTCGTCATTCAGCGGCACAAAATGAAGGGTGGATGTACGACGCTTCAACCAATGTCCTCATTCCCAAGAGTGCACGGTCTACCACTACCGACGCCCCAGAGCTTGGTATTGTGCCCTTCATTTCCCTCATGCTCTATCTTTTGACCAAGTTGCCTCCAGCAGTTTCCTCCCTCTCGTCGTTTCACTTTGTGGCGGATAGCGTTGCGAAACTCGAGTTGTAAAGAGCCGAATCGTCTGTTCCGAAGATTCCTGCGGTATCGGGTATATTCATCTAACAAACAAGAGATGTTTAATTGTTGCGAGACTGGTTCGGAGGGTGGGTGCAAAGAAAGGCTTCGGGAGGTTGAATAGGAAAGGTCGTTTGGATGGTGATTGATTGTTCAAGTAGATGGATCGATCGAAAGCGCGCCGATGTATTCTCCCCAAAAGCCAAGCTAAGTTTTGTTGATCATCCGGCAAAGTTAACCGCATGGGAAACGTGGAGAATCGCCGTTCTTCCAATTGCATGTCGGCGAGTACATTTGGTGCAACCTCTCCATCAATTATCAGAGGAGGCCTTACAACCTTCTGGCCTCTGCGCCTCTTAGCATCCATTTGAGATGCTATATATGCGGCACGAATTTGTTCAGCATGTCTATCGAAACTCTTCGGAAAGCAATCAGCTACAAATGCATTGATTAGTAAAGTATCGAACCTGGCTTCGATCTTTGATTATATTCTTAAGCCGGTGTAAATCTTGGAACCCAAGGCGGACTCTCTCCCTGAGGTTGCTTGTTGTGAGGCCATCCCGAATAGCCGGGATAGCTAAAACAAACGCTCCGTTAGCACTTTTCCAGGGCGGGCGCGTCCTCAATGGTGCAAGACCGGGCCATATCGTGTTTTCGTTGAGTGGAACTCCAAAATGTCGCGCAACAGGATCTGAGAGATCTTGGAAGCCTCTGGCACCCCCGTATGTTGCACAGCAACATACGATGTATTTGTCCAACGAGAGACGTTGTAAAACCACACAGTATCGTCCCTTCGTGGGAGTGAGCACGTCCTCATTAGGAGTCAATCTGTATTCTTTTCTCTTCAAGAATTCCATGAATACGGTGGCAAGGCTGTCTTCGATATATGCAAAATCTCCAGGCTCAAATTCATCGACAAGGGCGGGCTTGCGAATCAAGTTCGCGCGGCTTAGCACTTCAAGTTCGTTTCGAGTCCATTCCCAGTACTCGTTAACCGGCATGAAAGCATACGCGCAACTGTTAAATGTTAAGAATGGATAAAAACAGGCGATAATAATGCATCTTACAACAGAGAGAGAGCCTGCCTACCCTTGAGGCCCGCTTGCCGTGTATCAGTGAAGGGATATGTAGAGTGAACAGAAAAGGAGGTGAAGCAGTTACGTAAGGTCCAGATCATTAAATTCGATCAAGTATTCCGGTACCGAGGGGATACAACTCAACCTCATGGAGGGCGAGGCTTCGAGCCCTACGATAAGTGCGCCTGTGTGCATCCACTGTTCGACTCTATCATTTGTTTGGTGTTCAATTACAGTACTAGGTTTATGCTGAAGAACCGGAACGATGGCTCAAGCTCCAATTCACATGGTCTGCAAAACCCTTCCAGTTAGATATCGCGGATTCAGACAGGTTTCTTGTTTAACCCTCACAAAGTTGCATATATCTCACATAATGGACGTAACACAGGGTCTTTGATCTGAAAACGGCCATACAGAATCTGACGAGAGTACCACCTGAAAGACAGAAAATTCTTGGCCTAGTGAAGGGCAAGCTTCCACCCGATCAAGGTCGAATGTAAATAATAGATCAATTCTACACTTCTCGTCCACTGCTCAGCCGGCTGCTTAGTTCTGATTTACGTCTTGCTCCTGGAAAGAAGTTCACTGTAGTAGGGACGCCTGAAGGTGACGAGATCAAGGACCCCGCCCGTTCGCAGTTGCTTTTCTCGACTGATATTATTAGTTCTTGACCTTAAACTTACTAGGGCTCGAAAATCTGCCAGATGTCGTGAACGATCTGGATGTCGATTTCTCCGATAACATAGCAGCTAGCGCTGCATACAAGAATGACCAACGGAACATAAGGAAAGTCAAAGAAGCGACCGAAAAGTTGAACGTCAACATCATTCATCCCCTCCGATATGGGAAGAAGTTGCTCGTGCTTGACATTGACTATAGTACGTCGCGTTTTCATCGTCTCAAGTTAAGCCTCTCAGTTTTACGATAGCCATATTGGATACCAAACCTCTGACATCAGGAAGCTTGCCACCTTCAGAGTGCGCAAGACCCTTTCTTCATGAGTTTCTTGAAGCAATCTACCCATATTATGATAGTAAGCCGCCACGTATGCATTCTTGCGCTTTTAATGATCGGTGTTCAAAGTCTGTATTTGGTATGCTTCCCCTCAATGAAGTCCATGGGCTCAAGGAATATCCATACGTTTTGATACTACAGGTCGCAGACCAGCTGGATCTGGCTAGAGACCAAGCTAGTTGAACTTGGGATGATTGGCTCCAATCGTAATTATCAGGTGTGTATAATATACACGTCATGGCATCCTACAGCTGACGTTCGATAGATATCATTTGGCAAGTCCGTCGTACTATATCTGTATGGCTCTCTGACCCGAAGTGGCCCTTTAGTTCTGGACAAGACGTGTATGTTTACTGTTTTTACTGAACGGGATGGCAAGCCATGGGATCATTCAGTGAAAGCTCTCCAAATCATATGGAATAAGTTCCCTCAATAGTATGTCATTACTCCCTTAGCTACTCTCACCAACTGAAAGGCCTCCTCTAGCAATGCTACAAACACAATCCACGTTGATGACCTGGTAAGAGGATTTATCTGTGTTATCCTCAAGACAAAGTCTGATCTTAGCCAGAGTCGAAATTTCGCCTTAAACCCCAAGGAAGGTCTCAAGATACAGGCCTTTAAGAATGCGCATACCTCGGAAGCCATGGCTGATCGAGAATTGAACAAACTTGCCAGATACCTACTTCACATCCAGATGTTCGACTTCAAGACTCTTCATCACAAGGTATGTCATATACATGTCGCTAGAGAGTCACTCTTCCAACTCAGGAATCCTGGTCGTGAAGCACTGGAAGCAGGTTATAAAAAGCTTGCCTGAGCTGTGAACTTCATACACATATCCTGACGGACCTGCATCGGGTTTTTCAAATGTTGGTGAACGAGTAGATGGATTTCTTGGACTCTTGATTTGATCTGAATAAAACATCTTATACATTGTTATACATACGATACTTAATCCCAATACCGATGTCTTTGGGGACACATACAATCTATGTACTATTAAAGATGGAGTCCAACGGCAACTGAATATTCCGGCCCGAAATAGAACAAACATTAGCCGTACTCCACGCATACTTGGTACATACATCCTGTATTTCAACCCCCTTGAATCAAAGTAAGGAGGCCCCGAGTCTATCACGTATATATATATGGGATTGGCTCGAAACTTGTTCCGCCACGTCTCCCGCAACTCCTTGACGTTTATACCTCGATCATTAGCCACTTTCCACTCATCATTGGCATTTCTTTCCATGGCCGTCCCTACTTCAACTACTACGCCATCTGCACAAAATCAGGTTCCTCGGCCTTCTGCAAGCGTTGTCATTGTTAATTCGCGGAATGAAGTCCTTCTTGTTCACCGCAATCCGCAAGCCCGCCATTTTGGGGGTGTTCATGTATGAGCAGTACCATTGTAGGCTCAACCCGACGCGCTGACATTATCGATACTAGGTCTTTCCCGGAGGAAACTTTGACAACAAACAAGACCCTTCACTGGCTATGACGGCAATACGTGAAACCTTTGAGGAATCTGGACTTCTGCTTGCTTCTCCGGCGTCGAGTTCAATCCCCTTCCTGACTGATGCAGAATTGGACGGGGCGCGCCATAAGATCCACTCACAGAAACTAGACTTTCAGACATTCCTCTCTGAACGAAACTTCTCACCGGATATAAGCTCTTTGCTGCCATTTACGCAATGGATCACCCCAGTCAATGTGCTACGGTCCGAATCCAATTCCGTATTTCAGTCAGATACCTGACCACTGTTCTAGCCGTTTCCATACGCAATTCTTTGTGACCTTTCTTCCGGCCGCTCCTTCGTCAGGCTTCACTTCAGGTTCCAAGCAAGATCGCGTGCCAAAGCATGGTAGGCTCTCCATATATTTTGGAACAGTTAGTAGACTTACTCTGTTCTTAGATGGGGGGCAGGAGGTCATCTCTGCCCGATTCGTGCACCCTGAGGACGCATTGAATGAATTCCGGGAAAGGAAAATAACATTCATGCCCCCACAGGCATACCTTCTCCAGACGCTTTCAGAAATCTTGCAGGGCCGCGTGAATACGGCTGCTCAACGAGAACGTGTAGAAGTTCTGTCCAGGGGCCTGTTCGGTCGCATGGTGTTGAATCCTCTCAGGCTTGGATCTCCTGATGCAGAGGGTAAATCCATTTTGACATACGAAGGTGACGAAACTCGTGGCGGGTCCAAAGGGCGACTACACCGTGTTATCATTAAAGCTGGCAAAGGCGGGGTATGTTTTCGTCCCATGGAGTTTTTAAACTGTCTAATGGACTTCCTTTAGATTACCTCGGAAATCACCCTAGAAAGGAATTTCGACGTATTCACAGAAATTGAACCGCAAGCTTTCAATTTACCCACCAAGTTGTAATCTATTAAAACTCTGAATTCATTTCAACATTAAATAAAAAGATACTAGTAGCTACAGTTGGGTCATTTAATAAACGACGAGATCCAAGACAACAGACCAAAGACGTAAGGCTACAATGAGAGTATTAAGATGCAGTGTAATAAAGTTAAAAAATATTCCAGATGAGCTCTACTTATCAGATACCGTATACTTGATAGTCGTACTGAACACCTTCGCCCCAGAAGCTGGGGTCGCAAGCACCAACCACCACAGGGCCGGCCCCACCCAAGGGAAGGGGATGGACATCAGAGGAAGTCGCCTGAGTCCAGGTCGGAAGGCCAGCGACGTTAGGATCACCCGTGGCAATGAAAGCCTTGTAACGCTGCTGCATCTCAGTGATGAGAGTTGTTTGCGCAGTAGTAGGGCTGGCAACAGTGCCAAACTGAAAGGAACGCAACATCAGTGGGTCAGGTCTTGCTGCGAAGGAAAACGGCTCACCACTATCTCTATATCATCCTGATGACAAACAACACCTGGCTCAGCGCAGTACGGCACGGCATCATTTCCAGCGTATGAAGCACCAAGCTGGTACTCACCCACATACGCCTTACCGCCGTGTTGAACCCAGCTTCTAGCAAATGTCCATCCGGAACACTTCCAGAGGTAGTCGGTGCCAACTTCTTGTAGCTGAACACGAGCGTCAGAGTCACCACCATCGGCAACAGCCGCGGCCAGATAGTACGGTGAGTCGACGACAAGCGCAGTGCGATCGGCACCAAAAGTGGCATCACATACAGGTTCGAAGGCGTCACTGGGAAGAGGGTCTGTGAACTGGCCATATATGGCATATCCGGCTTCGTTGAGAACAGAGGTAATCAGAACAGGTTTGCTGACTGTAGGGAAGGCGGCGGAGGAGTCGAGGGGAGATGTAATGAATGTTCCATCACGAACGGGGCGAATGGGCTGAGAAAGGCCTGCCGAAGCGTCGAGACCAGCCGCAGAGCTGAACAAAGTCATTTGAGCATCAACAATGGATTCCAAAGAAAGGGAGTTCCAGCAGGTTTTATCAGTGGCGCTACAGGCAATGAGGCTGTTGAAATTGTTCTGCAATATTTGTTGGGTAGCGGGAGCCAAGAACCCATAGTTCTGCATAGACTCAGTCATCTATGTTCGCACATCCAATATCATTACTCACCATCGGGTCAGATTGCAGGATGGCGGACTTGAACAGGGGCGAAGCAGATGGGGCTGCCAAGAGAGCCCTAATCATGTTGGCACCGGCGCTTTGTCCCGCGACGGTGATCTTGGAAGAAGAGCCACCAAATGCGGGAGAAACCTTGTTCAAGAATTTGAGGGCATTAACAATGTCCTTGATCGCAAGATTAGTGGTACCATCAGGTGACATGAACCCGAGCTGAAAGGGATGTCAAATTGAGAAAAGCAAGAAAAGTGATAAAAGGCGTACAGCTCCCAGGCGGTATTGAACGACCGCAACGATTGAGTTCGTCGCAATTGCGAGCTTTGACCCATCCAGGCCGGGGCCAGTGGCAGAGCCGACGATAAACGAGCCACCGTGAATCCTGCCTTCAGTGAGTATAGTAATAGAGGGCGTTCTGGCTGGGGGCATACCACATGAGAGTGGGTGCATTGCTTTTCAAGGTCAGGCCAGGAGGAACATAGAGTACCATGGAAAGGCAATCCTCGTCGTACGATGAGGAATCTACGTCGGGTTGGGGGCAAGCGAGTGGCAGGGAAGTTTCGTCAATAGCCCCAGTTCTGGGAGAGAAACGTTAGCTCAGGAATTGCACATAATGTAAATGTAATCACGGAAGAGCCCAGGTGGTCGCCAGAGTGGAAGGCGCCCATCGACTAGCATTGGCGTACTTGACGATAAATCTGGTCGCTCCGGAATCATCAGGAGTACCTCGAGCAAGACCGATGGCTGTCTGCACATTAAATGAGCTGTTTCCGGTCCGTGGGCAGAGGATCTTTTTTAGGATCGGAAGCTGGCAAAGGAGTTCTTTTGGATCGGCGTTAGGAAACTTCAAAGATTCAAAGCGGCCTGGAAGGGGGGTGGCGCATGCAGCGTTGAGAAGAAGAGCCGCGAGCAGAATGTTGAGGGCAACCATTGTAACTGATGGAACGATTGCTGGGACACCAGATGTGGGACAGAAGCTGGTGAGGAGAAGATAAGTGAATGAGCAGGTTTAAATATATTTCAACGAAGATCAGGCTGCCAGGCACTAGGCACCGGGATAACCAGACCGCAGGTTGAAGTAGGCGGGAAGGAAGAGGAGGTGAGGGGAAGGACCATGATGCAGGGCTCAAGTTGGTTTGACATGGGACAATGTCATCCTAGTTTGGACAGCGCGTCGGCGTTTAGGTGTGTTTGGCGACCTTCGGCTACATTTGCCTTGTTCCCTTCCTGGTCCTCCCACCCAGTTTTTCCGCATGTTCTTACGCGTCTTCTATATCTGATCATCACCTCTACCCCTTGTACCTCGTCGGCTTCGGTTGGCTCTCTCGTCTCGCGTTCCGACAGGAACTCTCTTGTATTTCGAATCAATCAAATGGGGCTCCTTCAGCAATGCCGCCACACTCTGAGATTGCCTCCTGACCAAGCCATTGGGCTTGTTTGCTTCATCCTTGCATCTACTTAATTATTCACGATACGGCCGCATCTTGTATTTTTGCGTGGGACAGTGCAAGGAGAATCGGCTACATGAGCACATGGTGGTTGAATCAGAGACTGCATCAGAAAGCAACCAACCCACAACAATCCACGAGGCTGGTCCGTCTGATGTTTTCGATAAAACTCGGGATGAGATTCGAGAATGAACATCTGTCAGCTTACATACAAGTCAACTTGTGCCGGCGTATGTGTTATTCTTTGCGAGTCTTCTTCTGCCTGCAGTGGTGGCATCCTCACGTGGTTCTGCGAACACAGTAATCCTTGTCTCAATCAAAGTCAAATCGGCCCACGTCACCCAAGTTTAGCCATCGACATGTCAAACTCGCCCACTTCGTTCAACATAGCTCTAACTTTTCATAATTAGAGAGCGGTGCTTTCCGGGCCCTTGTTCTTTCTTCGCGTCGGTCAGAGTTCCATATGCACAACTACGAGCCAAGCAACAGACAGGCACCAACAGACATACCATCTAAATGTTAACAAAACATCTAATAGGAATAGTGGTCTGCTCGTGTAGCGTGGCACTATAAGACCGCTCCTCAGCTGCCTTCCGAGTCTTTCACTGGATGTGACAAGTAATCTTACTGGTTTGTACTTGGCACCGTTTATCTTTTTCGTAGAGACGCCGAGCCACCCCGCACTGCTTGAAACATTTCATGGTCTGTTGAGTGAAATACAAGACGTTGCTATGAAATCTGCGAGAACAAGCCAATCGATGCCTGTAACACGGCGCATCTAATTGACATAACACCCTTTCAGGCTCAAGGCCAAAGCCCGTTCGATGGTTATAAGGGGGAAATGCTTGATACCAATGCCCTAGAAACAGGCCACTGTCGTTTTCTCTGTCTAGAAGCGAGCCATAAAAGATATCATTGAATAGCGTGTTACAATTCCACATATGTATGTCCACGATGTATTATTTTATAGTACGTGCATCCAACAGCGACACGAAGCAGCCTGGGCATCTTGTGCTGGTATCGATGAGCATCTGTGCGTCAAGCACTACGAAAAGCTCGCCACGCCTCTGCTTTAAGTCTAACGGATTCTCATCCCTTCCTCGTCGCAACGAATGGATGAAGACTCAAGCACTCCCCCTCCTCGCATATACTCCAGCATCCTTGACCTCCCTCCTTTTCTCACGTCCATCCCTATGCTTATCCCTCTCTCGTGTTTTCTCCTTCGGCCTTGAAGACCGTGAATCTTTCTCCCACTCGTAACGTTCAAAATCTCTGTCCGTACCCCACTGGCGAGTTCGTTCATGTCCACGCTCCCGGTCTCTGTCAAAAGATCGTTTACGCCGGCTGTGATAAGGTTTTTCACGATTATTGACTTCGCGTTCCAGTTCCCGCTCCCTTTCTCGTGATCCATTGTGACGTTGGCTCTTCTCCCTATCTTTCTTCTCACCTTTCCTCCTCTCACCATCGTAACCCCGTTCCACATCCCGAACGCTCGATTTCTCCTGCCCTCTTTCTTGCTCCCTCTCTCTAGCGGTCCCCCTTTCCATCCCTCCATCTAAGGAAGGACGAGACCACGCCTTGTCATCTGTAAGCCTTATTGCCTCAGCTGTTGGTACAAATGCCCACTGATCCAACGATGTCCTTGACCTCCCCGGCTTTGTCAACTTGTTCTTTGTTGGGCTACCTAGCCAACTTGATTTCGTGGGGCTGGTCGGAGTTTGAGGCCGGCCATGAGACGGTGGCTGAACTTGAGAAGGGGGCTGTGAGCGGGAACGAGTGGAAGATGAGGGGGACCGAGCTCTCGTGCGAAGACCAGGCAAATGCATGAGCACACGTTGCAGAAAGGGTCGTTCATCGTTCATTTTGGGGGCTTGCAAACTCGACTGATTAGGAATGCCAGCCACGGGTGGGCGGGGGTAAGCTCCTGAATAGGCTGGGGCTGAGTCTGGTGGAGAGAGTGGAGAGGGAGTGTATTGGTATGGGTGTGTTGATGAACGGGATGGCGGCTGCTGTTGTCGTGGGAAGGTATGAGAACCATTAAAATGTTGTTGCTGGTACTGAGGCGAAGGGTACACAGGTGCCGATGCAGGTGGGGGCGGGAGGGGTGTCGTTTGTGATCGCATATGTTTCTGTCGCTGTGCAGGCGGGGGGGATGTATCAATTTGTGCATTAATCTCAGCCCCATATAAATAGTATGGTGTCGGCCCTTTAGTGGGTGTAGACCGCGTCGGGGGCTGTACGCTCGCAGAGCGTTTGTGCTGTTGGTTGGTCTGAGGGTGGGAGAAGCCTGCGGCCTTGGAACTAGAAGTAGTATCCTGCGAGTCAGAGAAACGGTGGTCAACGGGGTACACTGCTCCCGGGTGGAGACTGCGGGTCTGAAGCGGGGGTGGGGGAGCAGCTCTGCCGTCGTATGACCTTCTCCGTGACGTCTGGGGGGCAGGTGCTGTCTGTGACCGATGGGACTCGGGGCGGACAGCAGCCGCACGCAAGGCGTCCATATGCTCTCGATGGCTGTATTTGTAGTCGTTTCTTCGCTCGCGGTCAAACTCCTTCTCTGACGGCGTTCGCTTCTTCCTCGTCTTTTTCTTCCCCTCCTGTAGTTTGAGCCAAGGAGCATTGGAGTCCCATGTACGATCGAGAGGAAGGAGTTCCCTCGGAACGTCAACAGCTGGGGTAGCAGCCTGATATGGATCCGCCTTCGGCACTTGGTTGGTTCTGTTCACCCATGTAGCAATCTTGTCCTGGCCCCTAAGGTAGCGCTCATACGCCTCCGGGGAAAAATCGTATTCCGTCATGAGATACAATGCTATTAGTAGTGGTCAAGCGTAGGCTGTGCGTAGTAGTGGTATCGTGAGGGTATTTTGAATTTCGAGCAGAAGTTCACGCCGAGTATTTATGGGGGTATGGGTGCTCCAGATGTCAGAAGAGAGAACAAAGAAGTCGTGAAGGAAGTTTAGAGTCCATTCGCTTACTTCAGATCAAGGAAAAGGAAATAGTGTCAACACCACACAGAGGTTCACTTGTGAGGGTTGGTTACAACGTTGTTGCTCGTTGTTGCCAAATAGTGACAACGATCGCGTCTGACGGAACCAACGACGTGAATAACCAACCCATCGTAACACTCATAAGATGGCGGCGCCAGTCAAAATGTAAGTGTCATTGCTGCACAGGGTCTTTCGCTGACTCCACGCCAAGTTTAGCGGTTGGATCTGCAGCTGGTTCAATCAAGGACCTCTTCGCCAAAATCACAGCTATTGACGCGAAACACGGCAAATTCGATCTTGTCCTGTGCACTGGTGACTTTTTCGGTCCAATTTCAGGAGACGCCTCGTACAACAATGACGACGATATTACAAAACTCCTAGCAGGAGAGCTAGAAGGTGTGCATCCATCTTGGATTTTTGATGCTCAACTCCAATATGTGCGCCCAGCTCCGATCGACTGTTATATAATGCAGGGAGAGTATCCTCTGCCTGAGAAGGTGGTTGAGAAGTTCGCTAAAGACGGTGGTGAGCTGTGCAAAAGGGTCTTCCTTCTAAGTGCGCGTGCATTTCCATAATCCATGCTATGGTGCTGACCTATTTACAGGCAAGTCGGGCATAATCACGACGGCGAATGGGTTGCGTATTGCTTGTCTAGGTGGAACTTATGATGAGAGTGTCTATTCTACCGCGGAAACAGCTCCTGTAGGTCATTCCCACCTGTCTTCCATGGTCCTGTCGATTTATACTGCTTTGCCAGGGATTTTTATCGCCGTTTTTCAGCTCTCAAACAATGGAGCGACTTCTCTCCAATTCGCTTGCGAAAACATCCAATAGCCAAAGTTATAAATCATTGGCTGCCATACAGTCCTCGTCTTCATCCTCACAACTCATCGACATATTCATGACAAACATTTGGCCGTCTGCCATCACACAATTCTCTGGTGTTCCCTTACCTTCTTCCGAACTCGCTTCTTCTGGGGCAGCTGTTTTGGACGAAACAATACGCCGTATCAAGCCCCGTTACCACTTTACATCTGGAAGCAAGCACCCGCAGTTCTGGGAGCGAGAGCCATATGTTTGGGACGACGAAGATGGCCGCGTGTCGCGCTTCATTGGCCTCGGCGCCTTTGGCGGCGAACATCCTACAGGGAAGAAGCCCAGAGTGCGTAGATTGCCAAGCGACAGCGTCTTGTTCTCTGATAGTTGTGTTTCAGTGGTTCTATGCCTTCTCCATCACACCGAATATTCCGGGACAGGTAGCAAGACCTGCCAATGCATCAAAGAACCCCTTTAAAGAAACAGGCTATCGGCCAGCTAAACGGTCTCATGAAACTGCACAGGGAGAAAACTTCATTTTTGGAAACGTGCGGCCACCAACGAAACGTAGCAGGATAGGTTGGTCGGTTTAGTTCCGGGTTAAGTACTCTAACTAAAGATGACCTCTACTTAGTGCAAGGGGAACCAGGAAAACCGCCGCCAGGATACAAGTGTCGACGTTGTGAATCAACCGAGGTACTTCGACGGGTTTAGACATGAAACCTGTGGGCTCATGTTCACTTTCTAGCACTTCATTAATGACTGTCCCGAAAGGGTTCAGCCACCTGACGGTTATGTTTGTAAAATATGCGGAACCGTAGGTTACCTGGGTTTTCCGTAGTACAATTGGTGAGGTTCATTATTTTACAGCCAGGGCATTTCGTGCGAGACTGTCCAACGCGCGATGCACAAGGTGACACAGGTGGCAAGAAACCGAAGCCGGGGTATGTGTGTCGTGCATGTGGCAGTGAACTTCATTTGCTAGAAGACTGTCTCGTTGCCAACCAACGCCCACCACAGGGCGAGCGACGAGGTGGTAAGCGTGGACCTCCCAAAGAGATTGCACGTGAGTTGCCCCTTTACCTCTCCGATCATTTCTTGCTGATAATTCCTAGCGGACGAGTGTTGGTTCTGTCTCTCAAACCCAAATCTCGCGTTAGTCGCTTGTCTATATTATTACGCCTCCTGAAAACGTATGAAATCCTGGACCCACAGAAAACATCTTATCGTTGCAATTGGTTCGGAATGTTACTTGACCCTTCCTAAGGGCCAAATCATACCTACCCAATCTGCCGCAGACCAAGTATTGGTCCCTGGTGGAGGTCATGTCCTGATTGTTCCGATCACGCATTATCCCACGTATACCACGATTCCTGCAGACCTTGCAGAACCCATAGTGAAGGAAACCCAGAAGTAAGATGACATTAGTCGCTGAATTTTCGGTCCTCTGAAAGTGATGTTCTACTCAGGTACAAGTCTGCACTCCGGGCCATGTACTCCAAACATGGTGCAGTTGGTGTCGCATTCGAAGTTGGACGCCTAAGTTCCAAAGGGGGGCACGCACATGTACAATCTGTACCTGTGCCCATGGTATTCAAGGACAAGGTGGAAGCGGCCTTCATACAAGAAGGGCAACAGTTTGGCATCGATTTTGAGGAAGATGCAGATGCGGCTATGGAGTCGTGTGCAGGGGGTAAAGGTAGCTATTTCAAAGTCGACCTCCCTGATGGCCGGAAGATGGTCCATTTGATCAAGGACCATATACCATTCAGCATCCAATTCGGCCGGTACGTAGTGTCTTCCTCGACTCTTGTATCTCCTTATCGAAGGTCTTTCATTCTTTACTCGTCCAGACAAGTCTTGGTCAACCTTATGGGCATGCCCGACCGTTTCGACTGGAAGGCGTGCATGTTGCCTGAAGATGAGGACAGGGCAGATGCACAAGATCTCAAAAATGCTTTTGCTCCGTTTGATCCCAGTGGTTAATTTAAATTTAAATTCCATATGGAAGCTTTCCCATTAGGTGCCTGAATTTGTATCTGTGGAGTCAAATTTGTTTCTGCATGCATAACATGGCGTGGCGTAAGACCAATCTCGCGTATTCTCAGCTTCCATTCCAACGGGCCTATATTTCAGTATGTAAAAAGGTACATTAAAAATAGTACAACGTGCAAGGAACAGTGGAGGGATCTGGATAATCATCGATTCAGATACTATACAATTCATAAGGAAGTATCACGCGAGGGTCGTCTGTCGTTGTGCATATTCAAACTTGGAGCTGAACAAATGTCAAATGCATCTTCCAATGAATTCTTTAAAACACTCACCGCAAAAGTGGGGGTTGTTGGGCTCAGCGATCCATCTACATTAGGCACCTGCGTGTCGATATTCACAATGATCGGCTTTTTGTAACTAGTGGTGGTTGTATCAGTTGTTTGATTCCCCAAATCATAGCCAAATAACAGACCCATAGCCAATATTCTGAGTTCCCGCCTTCTTAGCCTTCCTGAGTACCATCCCAATGGCGTCCAGTCCCTTGTCGAGGTCCTCAATTGGGGGTCCAAACGACAAACGCACGAAATGGTGGCACGGGGAGTTGAACAAGTTGCGGCGGTGTGCAGGGTTAATGTCGAAGAAGATTCCAGGGATGACAATGGTCTTGAACTTGAGCAGCTCTTCGAAGAATACAAGACCGTTATTTAATGGCTCAGGAAGTTTCTCGAGGTTGAGCCAAATATAGAATGTGCTAGTGGGTGGCAAGTCGACATCAATCCCAAGGGCATGTAAACGAGACAGAACGTGATCACGCTTGGCTTTGAAGTGCTTCTGGAGAGCAACCTGACGCAAAGTCGTGAGTAGAAATCGAGTGTAAGGCTGTCAGAGGCGGACCTTCTCAAGCGCAACCAGAGCTGGGTCCAGGAGAGGAATGGCAGCCAACTGTAATCTAGTACATATACCTTAAAAATAGAACGACAACGGTAAAATGCTGGCGCACGGGTGATTTGCTCCTCCGTCAAGGAAAGATCCTGTGCAAAACTACTGTCAGAGAACGTTACGGCCAACGCTGTGAAGGTGGCACGAACCGGATTGCGACAACGCAGAGATCAAATTCTTGGGTCCTACAACCCAGCAAATCCGCCATCCAGGGAGACGCCAGTTCTGTTGATATGCAGTTGGAACTCATATATCATAAAAAGTCGATTGAAACCAACCTTGGTGAGACCATCGATGATGACCGTGGAGTCTTCATTCACATCATCGACGTACTGAGCAGCAGAAACAGACTTTCCGTAGCCACTTTCGTTGTTTGGGTAAATGTACCAAGAATAAAACTGGACTCACCTCAGTAGCGTAGAAGGGAACTGTTTAAATTACTCACCTCATCCAGGATCACCGTGGTTCCCTCTCGACCCAAAGCCACCAGCTCCTTTAAATCGTTACCCCTTGGATTAGTACGTCAGCTAGAACATGTAGAAACCGCTTCCCATCCGGAACTCACTTGATGACCTAAGAAAGATGAATTCAACCTAATAAATCACAATGCATGCATATCCTATAACGCACCTGTCCTGTGGGATTGCGTGGGTTTGAAGCGAGAATAACAGCCAAGCCTTGCGTGAGGATATCCCTCTGCAGGGAAGATATCAGCAAACACGCTACAAATATGAGCGATGGCTGACCCTTGTCTGTTCAATATCTAACTTGTATTTGGTCTTAAAGCAAGGGTTCAAATCCGGTATTTAGAAGGACTTTACGCAATACACACCTTGGCATCAAGTCTAAAGAAAGGGAAAGTTATTAGAACCTGTACTGCAAGAGAGGAGTACGACGTACGCAGTCGGGACAGGTACAAGTCGTTTGAAAGCGCTAAGGACTTGATCATACGCTGTATAGTCTGGAATTTGGAAAGACTGGAATGCAACCATCAAAAGGTATGTCGGCGACATTCGCAACTACAGAACACGGACCGTATAAACATCACCAATGACTGCTGCAACGCGCGAAAGGCCAGAACGGCCGCCCGGTACAATACAGACGTTCTCAAAGGTATATTTGCTGGCTTTGTCCTCACGGTAGGTCACATTGTACAGGTTAGCGACAGCCTCTCTGAGAGCTGCGTATGGCATGATCAACATTGGCAGGATGCTGCGAATGAGTCAACGAACCCTTCACACCAGTGGTAGGCGCGTATTCGAGGGAATCCGTCGGAACTGCGATGGAGGTGGGGCGAGGAGGCGCGTTCGGAATGGGTCCGACTTCTGGGGCACCTTGTCCAAGATTAGCCCATTCGTGAGAGTTGGCATAACTGAAGCCATTTGCCATGGCCCTGTCAGAGCAATAGATGACCCCCGTGCTACCTGGGTGCTCGATGCCGGGCACAGTCTCTTCATCCTAATTCCTGATCAGGATGGGTTACGCGATGACGTCGAGTTGATCACATACAGGATTGATTGTCTGGGGTAAAACGCCTTTGGCCTTGTGACCAGCAGCACCTCTGAATATCTGGGTCCATCATCAGACATGGTCATGCAGGCGCTGAAACGGATGGGCAAGGATGAACCTGGTGAGCCTCGGATTCCTTCTCGTGCTTGTGGCCCTTTATGACTTCGCGAACCTGGTCAACGATGTTGGTCAGTGATTTGACGCGAGGAAGGTGAAAATGCATATGCATGGGAAGCCCTGGGGGTCTAGGAAATAGGTATGTGATCAAATATATAGGACACACACCAGGTCCTGAAACGTAGGAGTCTGTGTCCTCAAAGGAGGAGAGACGTTATCAGACGTAGGCTCACTTGCAGACATGCTTGAGTTAGATCAGATAATAAAGGGTGTGATGGGCGCTGCTGAACTCGAGGCTGCGGCATGACTTTAAAGGACGCTATTTTTAGGATGTATGCGTTTTGATGCTACATCAAGTCCAGGTCTCCGTAGAGATGGCTTTGTATACTTAGCTCCATGATGTAGTTATCCGTGCACTGCACAGACAGACATATTATGCCGCTGCCACGACAGAAGTGACATTAACCAAACATTTTGTCGCCAAGGTGTCCATGAGGGGAGATCCGGACGATGCATGGAGTAGGTTTGATCATGCTTCGAGAAACACGAATCCAGAGAGGAGCCAAAAGCGAGGATGGTCAACCTCCATCCTCTTCGACGTTGATTCTCTACCATAGCTCCCGTCAGATCTGGTCGCGACACTGCCACCATCGGACGATGTGGTGCTCTTGGCCGTTTGTGCATGATTCCACAGCCGGATCTAACAGACGCCCGAGTATAAAATAGATCCCCCTTCTGTCTTCTTCCTGCCCCAGATTTTGACCAATGGCAAACAAATCCCGATTCCTTGCTGAGCCCAAAACAGCTGCTGTATGTCGTCGGGATCCTTCCCTTGGCATTTCCAGAAGTAGACACTAACGTGTTATTTAGATTGTAGGATGTCCGTTTAGGCATGTTACCAACTTCATGATAGATCTCAGGGTCTGACATCGACGATTTCGAAACAGCGGTGGACAGGTGATTCCTATGGGTCCATGAGTTTCTGAGTCGACCCTGACCATCATAATCTCTCAGCCCAGAGCAGGCGTTGACAGAGGCCCAATCCATCTCGTCGAGGCCGGCCTCATTGACCAAATCTCCGAGCTCGGATGGAAAGTCAAGTTCGATGGTCACCACCAATTTGAAGAAGTTGATGCCATTAACGATCCGCCTATTGGGATCCTGAAGAACCCACGTTTAGTTTCCCGAGTCAATGAAGCCGTCGCACAGGTTGTAGGCGAACATGCTCGCAACGGCGAGCTGTCTATCACCCTGGGTGGTGATCACTCTTTGGTATGTCTTTTCACCAGGATCATATGGACCAAACTACAATAGGAGCAGGCCATGGGAACAGTCTCTGGTACTCTCAGGTACGACTAGTCACCATCCTTTTGCTGTCATACTCTGAATTTAGCTCGCCAGTGCACACCCAGATGCATGCCTTATCTGGATTGATGCCCACGCAGACATTAACACCCTTGAGTCGACAGAGTCAGGTGTGCAGGCATTTTGTGATAAAAACTTTTCTTTTCGTGCTAACCCCCGGTTCAGGGAACATCCACGGCATGCCTGTCTCTTTCCTGCTCGGTATTGGTGGCCAAGTACCTGAATTTTCGTGGGTGAAGCCTCTCCTCAAGGCTGACCGCCTCGTGTACATCGGTCTGCGTGATATTGACACAGGGGAGAAACGTATCCTTCGTGAAAACAACATCAAGGCTTTCAGCATGCACGAAGTTGACAAGTACGGCATAGGAAAAGTCGTCGAAATGGCATTGGACCATGTCAATTCCAACAGGGACCGCCCTATCCATTTAAGCTTTGACGTAGACGCACTCGACCCCTCAGTCGCGCCATCGACCGGTACTCCGGTAGGTTGTGCTCACCCTCTACAGGCGTTTTTAACTTGAAATATTTTCTGTAGGTTCGTGGTGGCCTGACCTTCAGAGAAGGTCATTACATCTGCGAGGCGATTTCCGAGACAGGTCTGCTCGTGGCTTTGGACCTTATGGTGAGTGACTCTAGCCTTCCGGCTTTTCTCCATTTTTTGACACTTCACACAGGAGGTAAACCCATCTCTCGCGGATCCTGCCAGCGTCCGTCAGACTGTCCAGGTCGGTTGTTCTTTGGTGAGGTCGGCATTAGGTCAGGGATTCCCAGTCATCGCCCATTCTTCAAAAAGCTAACTGAAAGGATATTTACCAACAGGGGAGACGCTGCTCTAGATCCAGGACTATTTTTCTTGGAAATTCCCCCCGTCATGTAATTGCCTTAGAGGCCTGTTAACTTATACTCGGCGGGTGTAATCGATATATTTGGCATTCAAAGGCCGATACGAATCAACTGCAAATTAAGGCTTTTATCGAAACCCATGCTTTTTGGTACGCTTACTGCTCTACGATTGTCTTGGGGCATCAAGCGAAGCACGAAGAGCCACCCCCTCTGCTGCTTGTAAGATGGATAGGAGAATCAGCTTGTCGTAATTCTGCTTTATTAATACCGGTGAAGCGTGCATCCTTTCAGCCTCTGTCATGCACGGGATTCAGTATTTTGCTCTTGAACTGATCTGAAGCCCCACTGGAGTCATCATAATTAGAAGTTTTGGACTCTCAGTGATGAATTCCTCGAATATGTTGAGGACATTGGTGCGAAACGACACACTTTACTAGGTTCACTTCGTCCTTTATGGTGTTGACAACCCCAACCATTCTTGGCGAAACTTTGAGAATGTCTACAGGTTCGCCACTTCTCACACCTCTGCTGGTATTCAGGATGGGTTTGCTACACCTTAACTTCACCCGGCCCGTGTTGCGCTAATCTTTTATTCAAAAGTGTGTGACATTCACAGAGGCGCTAAGTAAATGCGTATTGCGGACCATAGTACTTACTTGTTCCAGGTTCTTGGACCATGGCCCCGAGGCCTAACCTTCCGAATTCTAACCTAAAACGCGGATGTGATCGCATCCATTCTCCGTTTCAAAGTCCATTCCTGGTGCAGCAACCAGGATCCAGGTGACTGACTATTGCCAAAAGTGATCTACTTATTAGGTGAACAAATATTACGCGTAAATTTGGGTTGTCAGGACATGAATGTTGATAGGGCTAAAGTATGAACAACGTGTAATGGAAACTCATACAATGCCATTTACAGCCGTAGGCCCCTTTGAGTCCGTTACCCCGTGATGCCAGCCAGGTCTTGGACAAACGTACCTATGTATCTCTGTAGAAAGACATTTTCACTATTGCATTATAGTCAGGGACACAACTTTCTGTGAAACCAATTGTAAGATTTGAAGCAATAGAACCTGGGTGAGCTTTCGACACTTACCTAGACACAAATTACTCGCGTTTCCGACAGAAGATTGTGTCTTGGTAAGGCTAGCCTCGCAGACATCGATCCTGTCAACCAAACAGCTAAGGTTACACAAACTCAAAGGGGCCTATCGTCATGAAAATGACTGGGAAGTTTTTTTTTCCAAACAAGATGGGAACACCGTGGGGCCTTTCTATTTTTCCCACCATAGCAATAATCACAGAACAGGAGAGTCTACACAGAAGAGATGATGAATTGTATCTATCAGATAGAGAAGGAGGTACTGAAGCGGTGCGTTGAACTGGGAACAATTGTGTGCAGGCGTTGTCATGATGGACATTTGGGAGATCGGAATATGCCGAGTGTGATTTGTTAGAAACATACCCCAAGGGCGGGCAGACGGTCAGCAAGACTCGCAGCCATGGCCCCTTCGAGCTCGTCGTCTGCAGCGACGACCTCGGTCCAAGTTGGTGCGTGTTCTGCGTCCAGATGACATTCTTCACTGATCCTCCCAACCAGCCCTCCGTATCCGACCCCCCACCAACCAGGACTCAACCTCCATCCCCGCTCGTTTTCAACGCTCAGTCATTCATGCCACTTCTCCAAACACCGTCTCTATCGAGGCCACGTCTGTCAACGCGTCGGGTTCCGCACCACCTTCGTCGCCTTCCTCGGCATCTGCTGCGAAAAAACAACTCTTCTCTTTCGACCAGGTCCATCCTCCCAACACCACCCAGTATGACCTATTCGTGTCTACTGCGAAACCACTTGTATCCCGCTTCGTTGAGGGGTTCAATTGTACGATCCTCGCGTATGGCCAGACTAGCAGCGGCAAGACCTTCACCATGACTGGAATCGACCTTGACGCTGACCCAGTCGATACTACCAACGGCATGGGAATCATCCCGAGAGCGGTTTCGAACATCTTTTCAAGCGCCAAACAGCTCAAGGAAGAGCGCGGGGGGACCTGGAACTACAGTGTCAAGGGCTCGTTCATCGAAATCTACAACGAGGATCTTATCGACCTCCTCAGCCTGGACGACTCGGTTGGTGGGAGGCGTGAGGTGCAAATAAGGGAGGACAAGGATGGTCATATCATTTGGGGTGGCCTTCGCGAAGTCAATGTTAGAAATGCCACAGAAGTCATGTCGTGAGCATAGTTTTTCCTCTCCTGTCTTTCAGTCAATACTAACACATATGTTTCAAAAGCCTCCTCCGTAAAGGCACTTCCATTCGTCGCACTAATGAGACAGACATGAACGCCCAATCCTCTCGCTCACACGCTATTTTCTCCTTGACGTTAACCCAGAAGAGATATACTGGGTCGACACCCCCTCGCTCATCTTCCCCTCTGCCCCCTGCAGGTCGTTCGCCATCGCGGTTAGCGCGTCCAGGCTCCATGGTTACCCCTTCCGCTAACCGCGTAGCTTCACCTACCTTTGGTCGACCTTCAACGCCGAGTTTTGCAGCGGCCATGGGCCGAGGGGGTTTACGACCATCAAGTGCCCTTGGTCATGCAGGTGACCGTTCAATTCTTGGAAATGTTGACGACGAGCGTGGCGAGTGGGTTACCATTGTGTCTAAATTTCATTTCGTTGACCTGGCAGGGTCTGAACGTGTAAGAGAATACTAGTTATTGAGATGGCCGCATTTTAATATGTTTTACAGCTTAAACGCACTGCCGCTGCAGGGGAACGAATCAAGGAGGGCATTTCAATCAACAGTGGCCTCCTAGCCCTCGGCAACGTCATCTCTGCCCTCGGCGATCCTTCCCGCAGCAAATCGAACACTGCATCCCATATTCCTTACCGCGACTCTAAACTTACTCGTCTTTTACAAGATTCCCTTGGCGGAAACGCTCATACCCTCATGATAGCCTGCGTCAGCCCCGCGGAATGGAACGCAAACGAAACTGTCAATACCCTCAAGTATGCCAATCGCGCCAGGAACATCAAAAATCGCGCTGTCCTTAACGAGAAAGAAGATGGGTGGGAGGATGTAGAATGGCTACAAGGAACTGTCACTCGCTTGAGAAAGGAGCTCAAAACCATGAAAGACGGAGGTGTTACTGAAAGCCAATCATCAGAGCTTGCGGATTCTAGTTCGAGCCAGAAGGTTTTGGCTCAGATGACCGAACTCCAGGCCAACTACGAAACGATGCGAAGCAAGTTCGTTGAACGGACCGAAGAGCTTACACGACTGAGGCGGGAAGTTGGGGAGAAACAGAGGGCTAGTACTGCTGGCGCCGTCACAGGTACAGCTAAGTATGAGGAAATCGTGGGGCCGGTGATAGAGGAGTATGAGAAGACGATTGCCGCGATCGAGGCTGAGCTTAGCTTGAACAAGGCGGCGCTAAGGCATACCAACGAGCTCGTGGAGGAGAGGGAGGGAGAATTAACTATTATCACAGAGCGCCACGCTGCGACGGAGCTCTATGTGGAGGAACTTCGAAGTCGAGTTGCCAAGTTGACAGAGAGAGAGTCATCCACAGAGGTATGTCTTCCTGAAAAATGGCATTACTGCTAGCTTCATATTATTTGAAGGCCTACATTCGAGACTTGGAGGAGAAGATCAGATCATACGACGAGACTTCAGTGACATCCAGTGAATCAATGACTGATTTGAAACGAGAGGTCTCTCGCTTTCGCGATGCTGAGTCTTCCTCTGCAAAATACATTGCGGACCTCGAGGCTCGTTTGGGACGCTCGGATGAATCCGTGCTCAATCTCCAGCAAACGGTCGAAAAGCTGGAAAGCGAGTGCGAGCGGCGTCAGGATGAGGTCAAATCGCTCAAAACCCGTCTGGAGACCTTGCGGGAGGATGGGGCCAATTGGCGAAGTGACCTGGAGGAGCGTGAAAGAAGAGTAAAGGAGCTAGAGTTGCAGATGATTGAATGGGAGACCAGAAAGAAAGAGGCGAGTGATGCCAGAGCTAGATTGGGTGGCGTCGTTGGCGAGGTTGCGTCAGCACGGAAGAGCTTAGAGATAGACCTTTCCAACACGCCTAGGACTTCTGAGGGACTTCCTTCTCCTACTTCGGTCACACCCCCCGAACGGCTCTCCGACGCCCTCTCAAAACTCCCAACTTCTGATCCTCTTCTGGAGAAGCAACTCCTTGCCCTGCAGCAAACCCATACTGCGACTTTGGCTGACTTATCCTCCGTCACCGCCAAGTATCGTGACGCCCTTCGAGAAATTTCGGATCTCGCTGCTCAAATCCAAGAGGCGAAGCTTAACAACATAGAGTCGGTTCGCTCCGAGTCTCCTGACAAACTAGCCGAAAGCCCTCCTGTTAGGCGCCGAATGCCCAGCGGAAGAGTCAGAGACACGGAACCTCAAGTAAATCCCTCTGGAAGGCGTCTTTTTTTTCGGCAAGCGGCCTCGGCGGAATCGCTTCACGCGAGGTAATTAGTCAGTGGCTGTACCTTTGCTTGCATCTAATCTGCTTGTTTGGGTACAGGTCGCTCTCACAATCGCAGTCGCTCTCACAGGAGCTGTCGTCGGTGCACTCACGCAAAACATCCTTCTCAAGTCACGGGACGAGTAGCTCCCATTCGCCCTCCAATTCTTACTCACACGGCTCTCCGAGTTACCTTTCCGGCACACGCCCCAATCTCTCTATTTCCCTTCCTAGTCCTGTTAACGGCAACGAGCGTTCCGTCAACAGCCTAGAGAAAGAGATCATGCGACTTCAAGAAGTGCTGAAGGAACGAGAAGCCGAGATTACTCTTCTAGAAGAATCTCCTAGAGAAAGCCGCGAAGAAAAGTCACCAGCGCCTGTTGTCGAAGATCTTCCAACGAGCAACGGAAAAGCCGCTAATGCTACTGCTGCCGCCACGTTGTCACCGAAGACAATGAACCAGTTCGATCACATTCGCAAAACTATGGAAAATGGAAATGGTTACGCTCACACGGACACTGGCTCAGAGCTGAATAGCTCATCCGTGGTTTCTGAAGCAGACGAGTCGCTCGAAAGGCTCAATGAATTAATGTTGTAAGTCGTGACCATCCCTTTGGGCCAATTGCTCTAATCGTTTTTTAAGGTCGATGGCACAGAAGGAATCAAACCATCGAGAGGTTGTTGACAGTCTGAATGCGCAACTCAGCCAAGTCCAGCGACAATTGGACGACCTCACGACACTATCGCGTGACCAGGTAAATTTATGTTACATTCGCTATTTTTCTCTCCACTAATTAATTTCTTGCAGGCTCTGAATATGTCGACCGAAATTGAGGGTTTGCGTGGGAAGCACGATGATGACCTCGCGAAATTGGATGAAGCTGAACGTCGCGCCACCGCTCTCGCTGAGGCTTTAAAGAAAGCAGAAGCTTCCCATGCTAATGAAGTCGAGGAGTTCCGTAGGCAGCACCAGGCTGAGTTGGACGCTAAAGTGACTGAGCTGGACGACGCGATTGCTCGCATCAAAGAGAATCATATGGTCTCCATCACCAACCTTCGAGACGAACTCAGTGCTGCTTCTGCCGCGCTGGAGAAGTCACATCGAGATTATGAACTATTGTTTGGAAAGTTGAAGGCTGAACATGCCGAAGAACTACGCCGCCGACTCGAGGAAGCGCGGGACATCCTTGACGTGGCGCGTGAAGAGCACGAAAAGAGTACCAAAAAACTCCTGGTTGATCACACCGAGGTCCTCAAGCAAAAGGACGCAGAGGCGAACGCTGTTCTTCAACGCACAGAGGAAGAATACTACAATGCCCTGACAAAACTACGTGGAGACCATTCAGAAGCTCTTAGGAAACAGGCTGTAGAACTCAACGCAACCTTGGAAAGATTGCGCGAGGAACATGCTGGAGAATTGCGTATGGCGGAGATTGCTCGCGAGGGTTCACTTTCCGAGTCACAGACATCGCAAGCCCGTGCTCTGCAGGAGCTTCAAGATGCCCACGCTGCTGCTATCAGCCGAAAGGAGCTGTCTTTTACCGAGAAGATCGAGGCCATGAAGGCAGATCATGCTCGAACGTTGACGATGAAGGCCGACGACTTTGCGCTTGAAAGGGATCGCCTTCGCCTCGAATACGAGACCACGCATGCGAAACTCGCGGAGGAACATCGGGTGGAGGTGGATACCCTCCGTTCAGCTGTTTCTGACGCCAAGCGTGAAGTCGTCGTCGCGTCTGCTAAAGCAGCGAAAGACTTGGACCAGACAGTCACGTCGTTGAAAGAGCAACAGTCGTTGACTCTTGAGGGGCTCCAGTGCTCCCACGATGACCAAATCGCAACCTTAAAGGGTACACATGAAGCTGGAGTGCAGAAGGCGCGAGAAGAACTGGAGAAGGAGCATTCGGCGCTTGTGCGATCGTATATGGACGGGGAGAACGCTATCAAAGTTCAGCATCAGAAAGAACTAGACAACGTCAACGCCACCATCGACTCACTCAAAGAGGAGCATTTGCTGGCCATTTCGGCCATACGAGAACAAAATGACCGAGTGCTCGCTGAAGAAACAACCCGACTCTCCACGACTCTTGCTGCCCTCGAAGACGAGCACCACACTGCCATAAAAACTCTTCAATCTCGAAATCAACTACTCGTGGATGAAAAGGACAACCTTATCAAGGGGCTGAGCGACCTCAAAATTGATCATCGCGCAATTCAGAAGGCCACCCATGTGCTTGAGGAGGACAAAGCTCGGCTTTCAGAGTCTCTGGCCTCCTTGCAGGAAGAACACCTTGAACGCCTTCAGGCTGCACAATCGCAGGCAGAACTGCATGATGAAGAAAAGGAACGCCTTTCAATGCGATTAGTCGCGATCCAGAAGGAGCATCAAGAAAGCGTTCAGGCAATGAAATCGGAGTCGCAACTCTTGACCGAGGCAAAGGACAGCCTCTCGAAGCGTCTAGTTGTACTTCAAGACGAGCACCAGCAAAGCCTTCAATTGCATGCAGAAGAGCTCGGAGAAGAAAAGATACGTCTCTCAGAACGCCTCGCTGCCATTGAGCAGGAACATCGTGAAAGCCTTGAAGTAGCAAAGTCCCAAGCAGGACAACTTGTTGCGGAGAATCAGCGCCTCACAGAAAGTTTCGCCACTCTTCAAGCAAAGCATCTCGTCAGCCTCCAAGCCGCTCAGGAGCAAATCAAACAGCTCGCCGAAGAGAAGGAACGTCTCGTGGAAAGCCTTGCGGCCCTCCAGAATGAGCACCATGCAAGCTTGCATACTGTATCGTCGCAGTCTCAGGAGCTCGAGGAAAAGAACCGTGTCTCTGATACCTTGGATCGATTGAAGAAGGATCATGAGGCCCTTCGCGCCAAGCACGAACTTATATTCCAAGAGCTCGATTTCCATAAGGCGGCTGCTGACGAATTCACTCTTGTGCGTGAGCGAGCGCAGCATCAACACGAAGAGAAGATGGAACAGAAGACCAATGCCCTTCGAGATACAGAAAGTCAATTGACCACCGTTGTCGGTGAACGGGCCGATCTGGAAGCCGAAGTCGCACAGCTACGAGGAGAACTGAATAGAACTCGTGGGGAACAGACCAAGCTGATACATGAGGCATCTAAACGCGATTCACTCGTCGACGAACTCGAGCGACATCGTTCGGTTCTCGCAGAAATGCAAGACAATCTGCAGAAAGTTAAAGATGAGAAGGATGCGATCCAGGTGGAACGGAGTCGAGCAGAGAACTTAGTCCGGGATCTTCAAGCTCAGCTCGCTCGCAGTGCTTCCCCGCCTCATAGTCGGCCTGTCAATGAGCGTAATCTATCTTATACCCGTGCGACCGGCCTACCAGCCATGAAACTCCCTCCCCCAACACCGCCTCCGTCAGTCCCACCTCCACCTGCACCAATGCCACGCATAGCCGCTCCAGCAAGTGTGGATGGAGCTACAAGTACTTCACCCAACAGCTCTACAACAGTGACATCGACTTCATCTCGGGAATCACAACTTGAATCGCCTTTGACATCTGTACCCCCAACCAGTCCTGCACCCATGGATCCAAAGATCTTCGTTAAGCTTGAGCAGCAGGCCAAGCAGATTGACGAGCAAGAAGTGATGATTAAGACGCTCAACAAGCAATTAACGCATTGTGAGAGCGATCTCCAGACTCACATGGATCTCGTGAGCACATTGGAGACATCACTCGGTGAATCCGAAAAGAATCGTACGTACTATCTTTCATATTGGTTTCTTCATCCTTCTGACACTTCCACAATAAACAGTCCGCAAAGCACGTATGCACGCCACCGAACTTGCGCGGGAGCGTGATACACTCAACGTCAAGGTCACAGCCATACAGACCGAATTGACAGAGGCAAAGCGTGAAGTTGTAACGGTGCGCCGATCAATCGTTGAGGAAAAGCAGTCTTTAGAGCAAAGGCTGGATGAGGAGCGAAAGGCCAAGGAACGCGCGAGATCGCAACTTGATTCCAGGATGGATGAGCTTCAGAAACGCAAATCTAAATTTGCATGCCTATGATTTGTCCCACCCTCCTTCCTCTTTTCACTTCATCGAGCATTTGTTTATATTTCTCTGGTCCCTCGATTCGGGAGCCGCTGGATACACTCCCTCACATTGTATTTCACGATCATTACGCACTCATTCCCTGATTTACTACCCCTGCTGTGTCCAATAATGGGCCATTCTATTTGTAGATACCCGCATTTTTCCCTCATGTTATTTTCGTTCTATAGCTCTGTGCCATCATGATACTTTACTTTGACATATATGCATACATATGCTACATCAATGTGACTTCGGATTTTGTGGAATAGTAAGTGCCGAGTCAGAGTTAAGAAGGACACTCACTGGTCACGCTGCCACCAAGGTAAATTTCACGTTGATCAATTATATAGCCGCCTTGAATGTTTGTGGAAGATTCGAGCAACTATGCTTGCCATTACACGTTTCGCTGCCCGCGCCTCCATTCGTTCATGTTTGACTAGAGGTATCCTACATAGCCGGCTTGCTAGCGGATCTTCCGGGCATAGAACATTGCCTTCATTTTCCCTGGAGGAAAAGGTGTGTTCTTCGAGTATGAATACAAGGAACTTACTAGGATTAAACGTGTTATGGAGGCCTGTTTAGTTACTGGGGGTGCAAGAGGCCTAGGCTTTGAGTTCTGTCGCGCCTTTGTAAATTCGTGAGTTGTTACGACTTTAGAAAGGAAATTCATCGAACACCTTTTGGAGTGGGTGCACATCACTGGCGATCATAGACCTCAAGGGTACTGAGGCTAAAGAAGCGGCGTATGAGTTAACATCCTATGCAGTGGGTGCGTTGCCATTCCGTTTCTCTTCTGTTTCTGGCTTCTCATTCGAATATGTGGAATGCAGCTAGCGGTCTTGCAAAGGCGGAAGACCTCAAATTCATTGGCGTAGAATGTGACGTCTCATCAGAGTCATCTGTCCAAAAGGCATTTTCCAAAGTCATGGACACATTTGGGAGAGTAGACTCTGTGGTCGCCTCAGCCGGTACGTATTACAAGTAAAATCACTGGTTCGAATAAGTACTTATTAATAACGCGTTGGTAGGCATCGTTGAGAACTACACCGCGTTTGAGTGAGAAAATGCCGTCTCCTCTCATGGAATCTGATTCAAGCTATATATAGCTATCCTTCAGATCGTATCAAGCGTTTATACGATGTAAACGTCCACGGGGTGTTCTACACAGCCCGTGAAGCGGCGCGCAACATGATACCCCAGGGCTCCGGTTCGATAATCCTCGTTTCCAGCATGAGTGCTAATGTGTGTATATTTTCATCACGGCTCTTCGAACGAAGATGTTTCTCATTATGACGGCATCGGCATCGTATATAGATCGTCAATATTCCTCAGGTGATTTCATGGTTTTGACTTGGATACCATATGCAGGCCCGTTAATCCACCAACGTCTAGCCCCAGACACCCTACAACGCTTCCAAAGCGGGTAAGTTCAAACCTCTTCTTTTTGCGTCCAAAGATTGATATGAAATCCCAGCCGTGAAACACATGGCTGCTAGTCTTGCTGTTGAGTGGGCGAAGACGGGTGTACGGGTCAATTCCTTGAGGTGAGCTTAACCATTTTCTCCCGGAAACAATCCTTACCTAAACCGCGTAATAGTCCTGGCTACATGTTGACAAAGCTCACGAGAACAATTCTTGAAAATGATCCTGACCTCAAAGTACGTGAAGCGATGTCATACAAGAAACCTATCCTGAACAGCTTGATTACAGAGAACTTGGGAAAGCCTAACTCCTATGGGCAGGGTGAGACTCCTTCATCCTGGCAATCAATATTTGTGTTGACGATTTTGACTCCTAAATAGATGGGGGAACCAGAAGACTTGGCGGTTCGTTACTTGTTTGCTAATCGATTGAACAGCTTAATTTGAAGCTTTCAGGGTGCCATCGTTTTTTTGGCCAGTGACGCCTCGAAATTCATGACAGGCTCAGAGATTCGTGTGGACGGTGGATATTGCAATATTTAAGGGACTTATCTAGATCAATGTCTATAGTCTGAGAGGAAATGTGTATTATCTAGCATAGAGAATCATTGGGACAACGCAAAGCGCAAAATACAAAGGCAACGGCGTTCGACTGATGACGAACATCGACCATGCTTGACTTGACGTAAGTATTGTATTATAATGCACTGTACACCTTACCTAACCTGCGCAACGTAAATTGAACCACGTCGTTCACCCATGCCCTCTGAGTCGACTCAATCAGCTTCCGGCACCCCGAAAACCTTTGAATTCACCAAGCGCAAGCGGTGGGCGGACCTCTTGGTCACCGAGCTTGCAGACGGGATCCATGTCCTCCTTTCCCCGACATGCACCATCCTTTACTGTGCCCCAGTCATAACAGAAATTCTCGGCTGGAAAAGCGCTGACCTTGTAGACTGTGATTTCCTGAGCCTTCTTGGAACGCGTAGGGAGCTATCATGCAATATCCTTCTGTCACTGAAACTATCTTTAGCTGACGACCGAGCCACCTTTCGTGCGAGTTTTGACGCCTCGATACGCAATAATTCCAGGCTACTTTCGTATGTTCGCGTTGACTGCAGTGACAAGCTGCCATCGCACCTATCTACCTCAAGAAATATGGTTTTCGAAATACAAGGAGAACCTTGCTCGACTGAAGTAGAGGGTGACTTTTTCTTCATCAACATGAAACCCTTCCCAAGTCGAAACACAGAGTCGTAAGACACATAATGTCATGAGGGTTGTGCAAAACTCATCTTCTATTGCTTACAGGCTCAGTACATATGTGAACATCAAAATGCTCAACAACAAACTGGAGCAGAGACATGCAGAGCTCAGTCAACGTTTGCCGCAGAAGGCTCTTACTTCACCACTAACAGTCGCACCCATCCAAATATACGCGACCTCCCCCATTAATCCAACTCATAACACCATCTCTCATCCCGGTATTGATACTTCCAGTTCCTTTCACCCACCATCCGCTAGCGGTCTCACCGATTTTGGCGCTCTCTTAGGAACCACCTTTGATAGCAGTCTTTTCACTGGTATTCCAGCCCCTCTACCCAATTCTTCTCCTTTTGGTGAAGAGGGAGACGAGGACAATCCAAGAAGGAAAAAAGTGTTTTCGCATTTTATCATGATCGCTCCTCAACATTGACCAATATTCTACAGTTGAAGAAAATATCTGCGGGAGAGCATTATGTGTGTATAACTTGTGGTCGCACAGACTCTCCAGAGTGGCGCAAGGTTTGAGGCTAGTCTGTTGAGGCGGTTGCAGTGACTCACTATGCTTCCACAGGGCCCTCTTGGCCCAAAGACTCTCTGCAATGCCTGTGGTCTTCGATGGGCAAAACAAACCCGAATCGGAAAAACCGACGATGCTGGTGAAAATGCTCAATACGAAGCATGACCTGTAATACATGAATGCAATTAACTCCGCAATTGGCTGTAAAAATATATGTATAATCGGATTGTATATCATCATTTAGGGACACCGTAACTATGTCAGGCGCTCATGGCTGCATACTTTGCTGAAATAATTCTGCTCCCTTTGACGTATAAGTCCCAACAACAAATGGGGTTAATCGCTGGTAACAAGTTTCGCCAAGGACCTCATTAACATTTAACCACCACCAACAATCCGCAGTAGTAGACTGCTCGTCCTACTGTACATAACTTCAAATGGCTCAAGAAGTCCATACTCTAGCCCAAACTCCTATCACATCCCATGTCTTCAGCCCGGATCGTAATCGTCAGTAACGTCCCTTCTTCCGAGCGTTCGAGAACTCACAATTGAACCTCCAGGGCTTGCTGTCAGCCTGAACTCCAACGATGTGCAGATTTACACTCGCCAAGATTCAGAATGGGCTGCATCCGACGTCCTTTCAGAGGTGTGTACTTGCGTATTTCGCCATCCTGGAACATGTTGTGATTTCGGTGTTACAGCACGATAAGCTGATTACGTCGATCGACTGGGCACCTCAGTCCAACCGCATTGTCACGGCATCTCAGGATAGAAACGCATATGTGTGGCAGGAAACGCAGGATCCCGAAACTGGCAAACTTGTGTGGAAGCCGACATTAGTGCTGTTGAGGATTAATAGAGCCGCCACTCACGTCCGATGGAGCCCCAGTGAGGATAAATTTGCTGTAGCAAGTGGTGCACGGTACGTTGTGCCCCTGTCCTTTTTGTTGCATGCGTTAATGCACCCACCATTTCTTTCAGTGCCATCGCCATCTGTTCCTTTGATGAAGAGAATAATTGGTGGGTGTCGAAGTTGTTGAAAAAACCGATTCGATCGACTGTGCTTTCCGTTGACTGGCACCCAAACAACGTCTTGCTTGCTGCTGGAAGCGCAGACATGAAAGCTCGCGTTTTCTCCGCTTATATCAAAGAAGTCGATGCTCGGTACGTCGACAATGGACTATTTACTTGTTACTTGACCTCATCTTCTTGTAGACCTGCCGCGACCGTGTGGGGCTCCAAACTTCCTTTTAACACAGTCTGTGGAGAATATGCCAGCCCTGCTGGTGGCTGGGTTCATGCTGTTGGGTTCTCGCCATCTGGCGATGTCCTTGCGTTCGCAAGTAAGGATATGCTATCGTTTGTCTTTTATTGATCTCAACCAAATTGCTGTCAGGCCACGACAGCTCAGTCAACATTGTCTATCCCACTGGCCCGGTCATCAACATCAGGATTTCATCGTTGCCCTTCGTTACTCTCACATGGACAGCTGAAAACACTCTCGTCGCTGCTGGGCACGACTGCCAGCCAGTTGTGTTCTCTGGTTCAGAGGCAGGTTGGCAGAGTGTTGGGAGCTTAGATGCGGCTACAGGGTCAACACTGGCGGATGGTGGGCGTGGGCCGGGCTACGGAGGCAATACGAGCGTTGGGCGTCTGAAAACCGGTGCCTTCGCTACCTTCCGTGACGCAGACACTCGTGGGCAGTCAAACATAGCTGGCTCTGGTGCTGCTTCGGCGGACGACAGTCGGCTTCTCACTGTGCATCAGAACACGATTACCAGTATCAGGCCATACCAAGGACACCCTGGTCAAGTTACAAAGCTTAGTACAAGTGGAGTGGATGGGAAGCTGGTCATTTGGGATGCCAACACGGTAGCTAGTAGTAGGTAGATAGGAATACATGCGTGATGGTAGTCCATTGTACAAATTAGTATCGGATTGTATTGTCGTTCGAATTGTCATATGCTGAAAAATCTGCCACTGGCTGCTCGTTTATGACACCCCATACAGAGGCTTTGAACTAGTCATTCACGCGTTATCGGAGACGAATTGTGTTAAACAAAGACAAGGCGTACCAGTGTAAGTACGAGCCCCATCTTCTTTTCCAGCACCCTCAGGCGTGCCAACAGCATCTGATCCGGCTCCTCGCTGATTAAATGCGTCTGTTGTGTGACCTTTTAACAGAACAATGTCCCAATCAACCACCAACAACTTTCTCCATTGTTGTCACGCACCAGTCTGACATGCTGCGCCAACTTCGCATATTCCCAAAGGACCTCTGCCTCCGTGCTACTTAGGCTTGGATGCGACTCGTATGGATTGGTGAGGAAGATGTCGTTTGTGACCATGGGGGTGGTCATGGTTGCCCGTTAAAGAGGCATTGTGTACTTGAAACACTTGTCACACATATGTATTGATGTTATTATGAGAACGATTCAAATCAGGAATGTATTGATCTCTGTCTCTACCCTCCAGCTAGGTCCTCATCTGACATGCTATCCTACATGTATGCCATCAAAAGATGGATCGAATATTGATCTTCATGGTTGCGACAACTTTTACATATCCCATCATGTTGTGGCAAAACTCCTCTGTCTTGGCCATGTGGCTTAACCTCGGCTCATCTACACTTTCAAAACGTTTCCTGGCTCTGGCTGGAGATAATATACGGATCTGATGTGTCCGACGACGCCCTGATTTGACTCCAAAATGCCCTCGCGGCAAAAGACAATAAGGATGAATCGGTCGTCCATTGCGTAAGCTCGTGCTTTGGAACAATTGGGATAACCTGACATGGAGACTTCCAGAATGGAAATACGCGCTCTACCCCTTTCTGCGATTCAGGATCAGATGCAACGTACAAAATGGCTGCAGCCTCAGCTCAAAAAGGTGGCTCATATCCCCAAGTTCTCCTACTCTATCCCCATCACTTGCCCGCCTGTCGGGTCTGCAGTTCCTTTCTGGGCTTCTGTCTGCGCATCGCTGTAACATGACATTGTCAAAGGACAATAGCCGTGCTCTTAAAAGCGAGGACAGGTCCTTCCTCCCCCCATCAACCCATTGCATGGCTCAGTCGACGTCAGAATACTCACCATACATCTCTGCGCCGGAAAGTGAATCTTCGACACCATCTCTAGACGAGGTGCCTAGGGAATATTTCATCAATTCACTGCGTGCTTTGGCGTCCCATTATTGGAACAGACCCCAGACGTCTGATTGCACTATTAGTTCGTCCAGACCTCTCCTAACTGCGTACAAAGTAGGACTAACGAGTTCTCTGAAGTTGTACCCATTCCTCAATTACCAGGCGGGCCTCTACATCCAGCCTTTGTTGGTCCATTTCCACCACAAACACATACGACCGTTTCCAGTTTATACAACCCTTCTACCTCAGACCGGAGAGCATCGGAACCTATACTGAACTTACTGCCACAATTGCGTCTCCAGGTGTGCATTCCCTTTCAACCGCCATTTAGCGTGAAGCATACTCATCAGCGTATGCAGTTACACGTCGACTACCTCTCAACGCATTCAAGCTATATTCGTGCCCTGTTAAGTGGTGCAAATCCGCTTGATCTCGTCCATACAGCTATAGAGGGTTATAACGGCCGACAGACACATCACCATTACAGTGTACCAGCCAATCGCATGCCCCGCTTGCTTCCGTCTCCATCCAATCACCCTACCCTCTACCTCCCAGTACCCGATCCCTCATCTTTCCATTTAATCGTCCATTGGATGTATTTCGGCGACACGACGCACATTGATGAGTGTTTAAGCCAAAAACTTATACACTGGGAGGGTATTGCACGCAACGCCGAATATCTTGGTGTTTCCTCCGAGCTCAGGGTATTTTTGAAGATATGGTACCACCGGGAATTCAGTGATCCAGAAGAATCGGATACTGCATACACCGATAGCGATGGTGATACTGAGATGGATGAATACGACTCTTCCACTGTCTCAGGGGATGACAGTGATTTTGGATCCGACAACGAAAAGGATCCTCCGAGGGGCAGACCACGCATACGCCGACCTCTCTCCTATCAAGAACCTGGCATCAAACCATGGTATCACTAATTTCCCACCATTTAGCAAGTTTAAACAATATTGAAACTTCGCACCGTCATTCTATCATTATTGAATTTTTTCGACACTTCTACTTACGACATACTTCACGTTCCTTTCTTTCGCCTTCTTTCACCTCTGGTCATAAATTCAAATGATCCTAGTTGATCCGATATTTACGGTCTGTTGTATAACGTCATACTTGTACTTCATAACAAATTGTGTGAAGCCGTTCACTATGTGGTGCATGTTTCTGGAATCCTCCCTATATGTATCGCGATTATGACGGACAATGGTCAGATGCGTGGTCATGGCTCTTATTGTCTTCCGTGGACCGTGATCTTATTTCGGGACCCCTATCAACAAATTTATCTGACGAACCTGGAAGTCTTAAAGAACAATTAGAAGGAAGACAAAAAAGAGTGCACCAGCTGCTGGACCGTGCATGTAGAAGGAACAATGTTGTTACAGCCAGCCGAAGATATGAGCGCGAACACACAAAGAGGAAAAAGGGTGTAGCAGACGTATTTTGAAGGAGTACAGAAATCTACCACGAGAGCGATTCACATGACGAAGCACAGCATCCTGTGAGAGACATCTTACTCCGCACCAAACAAAAGATTCTCGTAGAAAGGCCAATCTGATTTGCGCCGGTCATCTCTGTCTTTTTCGGCTGTGGGGGCAACATCTGGGTCATCATCGATTTTGCTTGGGGGGAAGCAATCGTTGTAAATCAGATGAGATGGAGGATCATTGATATTGCCAAGGCCTGGCAACTTTCTTTGAGAAGGCAAAGGCAATCTGTGCCAGATTTCCTCCGCATTAGAATGTCCACGTGGGATGTATGGAGCCTAAATAGAAATCGAAGTCAAAAGGAATGAAAATATGAAAAGCGAAAGCCGCGAATGGAAACGCACAAGGTAGGCGCCTCCCTTGATCTTGGACCACTTGATTTGTTTGAGCCATTCGTGGTTCATGACTTCCTGTGCGCCGTTGGCCCCCAGTCGTGAAGATGTATTGATGGTCAAAAGCCCGGTAATCAGTGACTTCAGACGTCGTCCGACCTTAATGCCAGGCCGCCACCGCAATTTTCCGGAGGTTTTGTGGCGGTGGATATCAGCCTCGTTCTTACCCCACCAAGGCTTTGGAGATATTAGACATAGGAAATGTAGCATACATAGGCAAGTTGCGCACCAATTTTCTGTACGTCATCTCGTATAATATGATCCCTGCTGACCACCAATCGACACCAGAGAAAGCTACGTTCTCTTCGTCCATATTATTGGACAATAGCTCAGGAGCTGAGTATATGGGTGTGCCTATTTGTATCCACTTGGTGTTATTGTAGTCGTACTCGTGAGCTCCTTCCCCGAAGTCGGCGAGAACAAGATAACCGTCAGTCCCGACGAGAATGTTTTCTGGCTTGAGATCACGGTGATAGACGTTGTGCGCCTCCAGAAATTCGATCCCAGCCGCAATGTTGGAAAAGTAAAAGGCACTGGAGGTCGCATCAAATGGTGCACAGGTTTGGAGTAAGCCCCGTAGACTGCCGCCTGGGATGACTTCCATCATCGTGTACAGATTTATGTCGTCCGAGAACACCTGTAATATGCCTGCTATGAAAGGGTTCCAAGGAAGTTTCGTCAGGATGGAGCGTTCGAGATCCTTAGTGATGGGATCGGTCTGTATGCCAGCCAATCAAAATGTAAGTCCATCGTTGTGGTATAAAAATCAAGAACGACAGACAAAATCAGTGCGGCGAGCCTGTTCTTTTCTATAAACTTTGAGCGCATAGGTCGAACCAGGCCTGTCAAGGCAATGCGTGGCGCGAGTGCTGCGAACAAGAAGGACTTGGCCGGTTACTCCTTCGCCTGGTATCATGGCAAGTAAGTTTCATCGACTTTCGCAAGTATAAATGGCTCTACCAAGGACTTTTATACATTCTAGATCGGACAGGTTAAATTCGGGAGGCCGTGGATCAACTGGCCGAATTAGATTGGGAGGCGGGCTTGCGAGTGGGCTCAGTTGCAACTACACATATGCTATTTCAGTCAACTTGAATCTGGAATTCTTACACAAAATTGCGCTGACCTGGGGATATCGTGGGCTGTAGTGGCCTTTACACCTGAGATATTGGCTCATTCGAAGTCCATCTACACAAACAACATGTTTGACACAGGGTTTCGAAGGGCTGAAGGAAGGGCGCGTGCGCTTTGTATCGCGGCGACACCGTACCATGTTTTCAGGCTGGAGTAAGAGAGTATATGTGGGCAAATACAGCAGCAAGAAAACCAATTATTATAACCAAATCAACAGTGGCCACAGTGTCACCATTGTTCTATGATCACTATCAATTATGGTTCACGCAATCATAAATGATCTGGCAACAACTACTGGCATCACGATACTGTACATATGTATTCGCTTGAATCGAGCGACGTAGCTGGTTGAGGTTGGAGGCTTCGGAGGTTGAGCCCCACTGGAAGGAGAGATATGCTATTTATTATACATCCCTTGTATCCACCACCCATCAAAATGACAAATCCATTCATTGGCCTATTCTTTCAACCATACAACACCGCACATCAACTTCAGATATGCCTCTAATCACAGATACAGCTCCCCATCACTGGAAATATGTCTCGGAGGGAGGGGCGACTATAGTCTTCTCTTATATTGGACCACCAAACCTCGAGTTGGATGGATTTGTTCTACGCCTGCGAAAGATTGCTCTTCCGACCCCGCCACAAGCCGCCATTACTGCAGGTGCACAAGATGAGCCTGATGACCCCCTAATCGAATTTCAACAGAAATGCATGGAGAGGCTCATTCTTTCTGAACACTTGCCCCACCTGCTACCTGTTCATGTCACTCGCGATTGGCTCGAATCTCTAGTTTCCGTCCATGATCACGAGAGGCCGCAGGATAGAAGGGAAAAAGATCAAATAGACTTGGCACGTAGAAAGGGCGTTCTTGCGACGGACCTTGTTGGTGGTGATTGGCTAGCAGTCGAGATCAAGGTGAGCAAGGCAGTCCTAGTACATATCAGCGACCTCAAACACCTCGTCTAGCCTAAATGGGCTTTCTTACCGTCTCCTACTCACCTCTCGGATACTACACGGGATGTCAAGTCTAGAACTTGCAGGTTCTGCATGCATTCGGCAATGAAGTCAAAGGCTGGGGAGGCGGTGTCCTTGGGTTATTGCCCTTTGGATTTGTTCTCGGGAAATAAGGATCGCGTTCAGAAAGCGATTTACAATCTCTGGGACGCCTGGAGAGAGAGTAACGGATCGGTTAACAATCTGAAGATATTCTTCAGTGGCCAAAAACTCTTTCCATCTCAAGTTCGTCAATTCAGCTTGTTTTAACACATATTTTGAGAAAGGAACCTTCGTCCACAGGCAACGTCAATATTGGCGAGCGAGTTCAACACTGAACCATCGGACAGCCAGCTTCGTGAAGATTTTGCTGCCGCACTCTTGCCACTACTATTGGAGACGTCAGTGCTTCACACCATATCTACCCTTCAGCGCACACTAGACAGCCTTGACATTGAGGGTCTTTCTAAACTTTGGCGTCTCGCTGAATCGGCACAACGGAGAGCAGATGGAATAGATGGGAGCTCCTACTTCTCCCCCGTCGGTGCCGGTTCAGCTTATTTGGCATTCAACGAGCCCACAATTACCGACTGGACCGAGTTTTTGGACGTGTACTTGTCCCCAACTACAAACCTGGATCACAATAAGCCAACGCCAGATAATCTCCGCTTTTATCTCCTGGCCTATCTCCTTTCGGCGACTTTTAAGGACTGTTCTATTATCGTTCGTCTCGATGGCATTCAAACGACAAGATCTGCGAAGGCGAAGCCTGGACAGGTCACTGTGATTGACCTGGATCCCAAGAGCATGGCTCGATTGCGGAAGTGGGAGGAGCTAGATCAAGAGATAGTCGAAGCTTACATTGTGGGAGACGTCCGTAAACTGTGTGGCGATGCCAGATGACCCTACTTTACTACTTCTTGGTTTACTTTCGACTGAGCCGAACGACTCTCTCTGGGAAGAAAGCTTTCTAAATCTATATATTTTTTGAGAAGGGAGGACGTAATAACGTCCAATGACTCAATCTCCACATGTGTCCTTGTATGTTGGTCGAAATGTTGTATTTTATGCTTTCACTATTATCCAGAACACAGAACAGGCTTGGATGAATGAATGAATTTCGATTTACGCCAGCAAGCTGCTCTACAGAGCTAAGAGGCGGTCAGAACAGGCAGCTATGGAAGTTATCAAGCTCCGTCCACGTGATAGTTGTAGTTGTCGGACCGAGGTTCCGGGTATGGGGAATGACTACACTTGTCCTCTGAGGAGCGACTCCAACTTCAACTTGTCTCCTTTTGAAAGTTCTCTGAGAATGCCTATCTTACGGTACTTGGTCAATCATGCACGATCCCAACGAATTTGGCTGTCAGCCCAGGCCTCTGCTTTGCCTTTCAGGAGAAACGCCTCTACATATAATACTAATGTTGCTGGGCTCAATGAAGAGGAGACAGAGGTGTGTTAGCTTGATCTCTTAACTCTGAAAATCGTCGATATGCTGTTTGGAACAGTTCAGAAATGCAGTCGTAGAATTTGCTCAGAAAGAAGTCGCCCCTAGAGCTGCCGAAATCGACAAAACAAATGCATTTCCTGCTGTAAGCGTTGCGCTTCTGCGACATTTTGAGCCGCTTAAGACCGTCGATCTTGGGAACTACAGGATCTCTGGGAGAAGTTCGGTTCCATGGGTCTACTTGGTATTACGGTTACCTCTAAGTATGACGGCCTCTCTCTCGGTTACTTTCACCATACGCTTGCTATGGAAGCACTGTCCGCTGCTTCGGGCTCAGTGGCATTGTCATACGGCGCTCACTCTAATCTTTGCGTCAATCAGATTTATCGACATGGAAGCGACCAACAGAAGGCCAAGTATCTCCCGGACCTCGTTAACGGGAAGAAAGTGGGTAGCTTGGCTATGAGTGAGGTCGGCAGCGGCAGCGATGTTGTAAGCATGCGATTAAAGGCGGAGAAAATACAAGGGGGGTGGAAACTCAATGGAACCAAATTTTGGTACGTTACTTATTTTGTTCAATGGCGTAAAGTCAGTTTGCTTCATGAGCGGGGATCAGGATAACCAATGGACCGGTGGCGTCGACATTGGTGGTCTATGCCAAGACAGCTCCAGACTTAGGTTCAAAGGGAATTACCGCATTTATCATCGAGAGAGGATTCAACGGGTTTTCGACCAGCCCTAAACTGGATAAATTTGGCATGCGAGGAAGTGATACCTGTGAACTGGTATTTAATGACTGTGAGGTACCAGACGGTAATCAGCAACTTCCTTCCGGCCTTTTCTAGTGCTTACGTTGTGCAAGCAAACGTACTTGGACAGGTCAACAAGGGGGCAGCGGTTTTAATGTCCGGGCTCGACCTAGAGCGAATAGTGTTGAGCGGCGGTCCCCTTGGGTGAGTTTCATAACGGTCCACCCTTTTTGAATACACCGAGTTAAACCGAATCATGCAGATTAATGCAAGCTGCTTTTGATGAGGCTGTTGAATACGTTCATGAGAGAAAGCAGTTTGGGCAACCAGTTGGAACCTTTCAGTTAATGCAAGGTAACGCCCAACAACTTTGTTTAGTTTTCATAGTGATTAATTTGACCTTGTACAGCCAAGATTGCTGATATGTATACCAAACTCAACGCCAGCCGATCCTATGTATATGCTGTTGCTCGTGCCTGCGATCGTGGCACCGTAAGTCGGCGAGTGAGTGTCCTCTCATTCATAGGTCGTACGCCTCAATTGAGCCACTCAAAAGGATTGTGCAGGCGCAATCCTTTACTCGACTGAAAAGGCCGTAGAGGTGGCGCTAGAGGGAATGCAGTGCCTTGGGGGTAATGGTTACATAAATGGTAACTTCGATCCATGCATCATAAATTTGCCCTGTTGACGTCGAAATGCAAGATTATCCGATGGGCCGTATCTTGAGGGACTCGAGGCTTTATGCTGTTGGCGCTGGGACGCAAGAGATCAGGAGAATGCTCATTGGACGAGAATTCAACGAGGAATTCAAGAAATAATTGTCAACGAGGTGACCTATGTACTTCCGCTGAGTCTAAGGTGGGCCTGTAATGTTTAATATTCTAACAATGTTTCTTCCCGGTCCAGGCGCAGTATCCATTTATATCCACACATCTGTAGGGAATGGATCTGGCCGCGGAGTATCAAAGTGTCTCAGTTGCCATAATGAATGGAACATTATAACTAAAACCTCTCCGTTTGAATTCGGGGTCCAAAGCCTGATAAACTTTTCTCTCTAAAGCTATATCACTCTTCGCACCAGGATCTCTTAAGACTTACTATTTATTCCCCCCTCTTTCTATTGCTCATCCGAATCCGCCCCTAAAAAGCCCAAATTCACTGGGCTTCCATTCTCATCACAGGACATACAAAAAACCATGTCAGAGTGGATCGACATCAAAGCAGAGGACTCGGTTTCCAACTTCCTCCCATCTGATTTGCCTGGGGCCGAGCCCGGTGTATATCTCCCTGCCGCAGAAGCTCATCTTCCTTCCAGTGGGCATAGTGTCTCGCTTCCACCAGACCCTGAACACGTCTTCCAGGGTCGCCCAGCAGCCACACCCTCTGAGCGGCAACGCACCGTGCAGGCATGCGACAAATGTCGCGAACGTAAAACCAAGGTCCGTTCTACAGTCGTTTCGCCTGGTCTCTCAATGTGCTGAGGCTTGCCTCAAGTGTTCTGGAGATCATCCAGTGTGTCAGAGGTGTACTACTCGAGGACTGATTTGTCAGTACTCGTCGCGAGAGCCACGTACCCGTGGCCCTTCGAAGGCTCGACTTCGCAATGCTGTATCTTCAACAGATCTTCGAGCCTCATCCAATGCGCGTAGCTTTTCGCATAACCCCCAGCATACACAACAGCTTCTACACTACGATTCACAAGTCTACGATACATTACCCGACTATCGATCTTTGCGTAGGGTGGCATCCATTCCTATCTCTTTCCAAGATGAACCTCGAGGCCTTCCTATAGACCCAACCTTCGAGTCATATGCGCCACCCTTCGCACTCAACGAGACCTCGACAACATACCACACGCCTCCCTTGAATTATACACAACCTGATCCTAGAACGTCACAGTTGCGGGATATGCGCCGGGTGCAAAGTCATTCTACATTGATAGGTTCTCAGAGAGGCAGTCTGAGTAGGAATACGCCTAGTTATCCAAGCTTCCGCTCTCCCGAGAATTTTTCTGGGCAGACATATGGACAGCAGTGGTCATCACAGGGAAGAATTTCCCCTCCGTCTTTGCCATTATTCGACACTACAGTCGATCAGCTCTTACCCCCAGCGCCTCGAGTCGACCATGCAACGCAGCGTCGTCAATCGCCCAAAGTCCACCCTTGGGGTTATCACAGTGACGGAAGTACTGGGTAAGCCCTATTATAAGCTCTACCTCGATATGGTAAGGTTCAGTCGTCTCATACGGTTTTAGGTCTGAAGCAATGTCAACGGACGTCAATATCGAATATTCACCAGCTTCTTCAGAGGACGTTCCAGAGCCTCAACCTTGTGCGTTATATTCTAGGACTTGTTGGGAAACAAACTTACTTAAATTTGAAGCGACCCCTTTTCTACACTATACTCAAGGATTTTCAGACACAGACGCCGCGCTCAACATGCCGATGTCATCCCAGAATGACTGCACTCCCCAGTTCCTCAGTCCTTCAATGTTTGCCCCAGGCGAACACTTCCCTTCGGATGGTGTGGCGATTGCCCGCCCATCTTCTGAATCTGATGCGCATCCAATTTACGACCAGTACGTTTATCATTGAGGAACTACGATTCGTCATTTTTGGGCCAAATATGCGTTATATCGGGAGGTTGCGCCGAGCCCGCCGTTTTGGGGCTCAAATGTATATATAATACGGGTGTCAGTTCTACGCCAGTAGCACAGCGATGCATACTGACGATCTTGTAAGTAACATTTTATTACTGAGCCCGCCCATAATTGTGTATTAGTGTAATATAGAGCCTCAGTCTTGGAAGATGTGACGTCAGCCCCTGTGAACATACGTGTGAACATACGGCCACTATTAGTAGTGCCTATTACATATGGAAACATTTTTAAGCTTGCGAACCAACGAACCGAGCAATACCGGCGGTCGAAGCTCGAAGTCTGTCGAAGTCGGTATGAAATTTCAGCCGTGATTACCATTCCATTCTAGGAAAGTGATTAGCTGTTGCGCCACTGAAATGCCCATGACAGGTGTTCGGAAAAAAATATCGTTTGTTCTATTCTAGAATGAATGGATGCCAAAGAATGCTGAAGGTAGTACAGATTGATATATATGACCAACTAATACGGGTATAAGGGGCGGTATCAAGAGGGAGGGGAAGAAGAACGCGAAGCTCTGATCATGGAAGAGACCGTGTATGAGAAGGATTGTTGATGACATTCATCGCATGTAATGTTAGGTTACGAAGGTCAGGCATTAGATAGTATGTATACACCCATCTGTAAAGATGGCTGAGGAACCCGGTCATCTGTCAGGAGAGTGACACATACCATGGCATATTATATTAGGATACGAGCAAAGGGCAGATATGCAGGCTCGTCCGTCCCGCAGTTCGAGGCTGGTCACCTGCACGGTGCTGAACAGCGACTGTCGACGAGGCGTCTGATCATGGGAGCCAAATCTTAATCGTCTGATCGACACTGCCAGTGGCTACGACGTTGACGAGTTTCTCGGGATCCGCTGGCAAATTTTCGTCTGGGGCACCGTTAGCAGGGGCGGTACCACTAGAAGTTGATTGTCGGCCCCATGAAAGAGTAGTTACAAAATGATTGTGAGCGTCAATGGTCTTCACACATCGTCCGGTGGAAAGCTCCCATACGCGAATAGTCTTGTCATCCGAGGCAGAAAGAAGGTATTTCCCAGAAGGATGAAAAGCAAGAGCGCGGACCCAATTATCATGACCGGGCTTTCAAAAATGCATAAGACTCAGTGTAGTAGAGAAGAAGATGAACTTACGAGATTGCGCAACATTTGACCAGTTTGAGCATCCCATAACTTGATTGTCTTGTCGCGAGCCCCACTGGCCAAATAAAGTCCGGGCCGTTTTGTACGGTCAGTATTCTAGACCACGCATGTCAGTCAGCTGCAGGAAAAAGAATCGAAAACACTGACAGGAATCCCGGTCAATTCTCGAATAGCAGCATAGGCGGCGATGGGAGCAAAAGCAACCACTTCAACATCGTTTTGGTGGTCTCGCAGTTCTAACTTTGATTCTCCAGTCTGCGCATCCCATATACGAACAGTCTGTGTTCATCGTCAGCATCTGTTTCCCATAGCATATATCGTGATAAAGCACGTACATGATCTTTGGATCCACTCGCCAACCACCTTCCATCGTCGGATGGAACGACGCACCGCACCCATTCAGCATGGCCTGAAATGGTTCTCACAAGGTGTCTGAAATCGTATGTAAGACGCGTGATGCAATGTCGTGGTATGTGGCCTACGTTGAAGCGATATCAAACACTCTAATAGTCCTGTCCCTGCTTGCGCTAACAATATGTTGATCCCCGGGCATAAAGCGTACAGCGGAGACAGAGTGATCGTGACCAGGGAATGTTTTGATGTTCTTCCACTCGTTTTGCGAATCCCATATCTTGATGAAGAGATCCGACGAACAGGTCACTATGGGATAGTAATAATGCGTGAGTACGTTCAAACACTTTGGACCAAGAAATAGTGAGATAACCGACCTAGAAGGTGGCCTTTATGATCAAATTCGACATCCATAATCGCCTTTGTATGGCCCTTGAGTGTACGCTCGAATTCCCCTGTCTCCCAATCCCATATCTTGACTGTCGCGTCTTCACTTGCCGAGGCGATGATTGAGTATTGTGGATGAAATGCAACTCGCGTCACAGGAGATCGGTGTCCTGTGAGGACGTGGGCTGCGGGGGCTCGAGGAACCCAATCTGTCTGGCTGGCAGCACGTTTAGCGGGTGATAACGAGAGTTCCTCTTGCAGGGCAGCATTGCGATTTTCTAGGTCCATTATCTAACGCGACACCCACACCACAGTAAGGTAACTGCATTCACGTGGATTGAGAGGCGCTCACTTTCTTTTGTAATCGAATGACGCTTGTCCATTTCTTTTCCAAAAGACCGGCGTACTTTGCCTTCGGATCAGGAGTATATTGAGTTCCAGCGTCAGCTTTGAGGGCGTCGAAGGCTGCAATGAAGTTGTTGGCATGCAGATAGTCAAGCATGGACTTGTGTCTGGGTGGTCTGAGTCAAGAAAAGTTGTTGGAATGATTCTAGAACGCACAAGTCCTCTTTCTGCCTATCAGAAAGGAGAGACATTTCAGCGTCTCCCGGAGGGATGGCGGCCGCTTGTAGGGGAAGAAAGAGTCGTAAGTTTGAAAAAGTACGCGTCGAATGGGAGATGGGCTTGAATGAACTTTTGTATTGACATGTTTTCACTCCTCCTAAATTTGTGTTGTTCTCCGTGACTAGATTTGCTTCTAAACATTCCAAACCACTGTAACCTTACTGGTAAGGCAGTAATTACTATAGTAACTTGCTTTGTGGTGCGACGGCTCTGTTGCTGGTTTGAAATAATGCATTGATACATATATACCGATAGCAATATTTGATCACCGCCAATGCAACGATTGTAATAAGTACTTGGGATGGTCTGTCAAGTCTGCAGCATCACGGGCGCAATTGAGGCTGTCGACGGTCCTGGCTGAGTATGCTTGCCCTTGAGGGAGCATGATGACTGAGGTGACAGGCATTGTGGTGACCTTTGGGTAACCTGATCCGCATGTCATTCCAGTGTGATATTTTTTGGTGACCAGGCAGGTATGTACATAGAGTCAGTGAGTGAATAACAGTGACGCGGTAAAGAGTTGTAGCCACTCGCACGGCCGAGCACGGACGAAGCCGGGAGTGTGTGAACTTTAATTTCGACGTGTCGGGATTTTAACAGCGAACGACTGTTCCTTTCCTCTACCAAATACCCTCCACACATCGTCTCCACCATGCTCACCACCCGTGGTGCCGTCGCCCGCATCTCAAAGAGAGCGTTGAACAGCGCAAACAAAACTAACGCGTTCTTCTCCACCACCACTCTCTTGACCAGGTCTGCCATCCCCAAGACCCAGCAGCGGTCCAACTCGGCTCGCCCCTCTCGCGCCTCACCCTCTACTCCTGGTAAGTATACCGCGTCATTTCTTCTACACTTCATACGTACCATACTACTCCGTTCTATCTATGGCAAAGCCCTAAGAAAAATTTACTGACACTCACCCGTTTACAGCCGCCCGTACCTATGCGACAGAGTCCAACTTTGCTGTTGGTTCGGTGAAAACCGTCATTGGTGCCGTCGTCGATGTTCAGTTTGAGACTGATAACCTTCCCCCCATTCTCAATGCCCTGGAGGTCCAAGACTTCAGCGGTGGTCGTCTCGTTCTTGAGGTTGCCTCCCATTTGGGTGAGAACTCCGTTCGCACAATTGCCATGGACGGTACCGAGGGTCTTGTCCGTGGAACCAAGGTCGTTGATACCGGTGCCCCCATCATGGTCCCCGTCGGCACTGCCACCCTCGGCCGCATCATGAACGTTATTGGTGAACCCATTGACGAGCGTGGCCCCATCAAGGGTGTCAAGCTCTCGCCCATCCATGCCGACCCTCCCCCATTCGTCGACCAGTCGACCACCGCCGAGGTTCTCGAGACTGGTATCAAGGTCGTCGATCTCCTCGCTCCCTACGCTCGTGGTGGAAAGATTGGTCTCTTCGGAGGTGCCGGTGTCGGAAAGACTGTGTTGATTCAAGAACTCATCAATAACGTCGCTAAGGCTCACGGTGGTTTCTCCATTTTCTGCGGTAAGCACTTGTACCCGATTCTTTCCGCAACGCCTCATTATCTTGTATGTTTCAGGTGTCGGTGAGCGTACCCGTGAGGGTAACGATCTGTACCATGAGATGATTGAGACCGGTGTCATCAACCTCGAGGGTGACTCTAAGGTCGCTCTCGTCTTCGGTCAGATGAACGAGCCCCCTGGTGCCCGTGCCCGTGTTGCTCTCACTGGCCTCACCATTGCCGAGTACTTCCGTGACGAGGAAGGACAGGATGTGTTGCTCTTCATTGACAACATCTTCCGTTTCACTCAGGCCGGTTCCGAAGTGTCTGCTCTGCTTGGTCGTATCCCCTCTGCTGTCGGTTACCAGCCCACACTCTCCACTGATATGGGTGGCATGTAAGTCTGGGCTGTTGACTCGTGCTTTAATTGCCGTGTCTTACAACAACTCTTCTTCACAGGCAAGAGCGTATCACAACCACCAAGAAGGGTTCCATCACCTCCGTCCAGGCCGTGTACGTACCTGCTGATGATTTGACTGATCCTGCCCCCGCCACCACCTTCGCTCACTTGGACGCCACTACTGTGCTATCCCGTGGTATCGCTGAGTTGGGTATCTACCCTGCTGTCGACCCTCTCGACTCCAAGTCGCGTATGTTGGATCCCCGTATCGTCAGTAACGCTTTTCTGTACTGTATTAGTGGTGTAACTTACACTCTTTTGTCTAGGTCGGCCAAGAGCACTACGACGTTGCCACCGCTGTCCAGAAGATTCTTCAGGATTACAAGTCTCTCCAGGATATCATTGCTATCCTCGGTATGGACGAGTTGTCCGAGGAGGACAAACTGACTGTATGCCGACATTTCCCTTTTTGACCGTATCATGCTAATAAAATGTATCAGGTCGAGCGTGCACGTAAAATCCAACGTTTCATGTCGCAACCCTTCCAGGTCGCTCAGGTCTTCACTGGTTTCGAGGGCAAGCTCGTGTCTCTCAAGGACACCATCCGCTCCTTCAAGGAGATTCTCTCTGGTGCTCACGATGCCCTTCCTGAGTCTGCCTTCTACATGGTAAGTAACAATCATATATCGAAAGACACGACCTCATTGATGATCGTCTAGACTGGCACCATCGAGGATGTCAAGTCCAAGGCTGAGCAGCTCGCCAAGGAGATGGGCAACTAAATTCCTTTAATGCTATCGGCGTGGTCCTATGTTTTCGTGGGTGTTATCAAAATTAGTAGATTGTGGACCCATTCCGTAGAACAAAATTATTACTTTAGCTCTCTCCTGTCTGCATCTGCGATATGGTTTTTGAAACATTCTGGAAACACATCTAAACCTGGGACATGGCAAAATGCGGTATAGATGTGTTCTTTCTGCTACCCTTCATCCATAAGGCGCTATAGCCAAGTGGTTACGGCGACAGATTAGAAATAGTGCGCAGGTTCACATCCTGCTAGCGTCGCTTTGATTTGTTTTTCGGTACCTGCACAGTGCCGATATTGCCGAAAGACTGTGATAGTCCTCAAAAATGGCATTTTCGGACACCGCATTGTCTTCCGAGTGCTGGAATGTTGAAGGTTCCTTTACGTTTTGTTTTTTCTTCACTCCCGCTTCGACCGCGTCGCCCACCTCGATTATCTCCACGATCCTATATGTCTACAGTCGCCGCCAAAGACTCTGACTGGCGACGTGTATCCTCCGGCCCGGCTCCCCCATTCTCCATATTCAACAAGCCAATCCAGAAGTCTGAACAGGATGATAGAGATTATAGGCTAATTCAACTAGACAACGGATTGCAAGCGACTCTCATACACGATGCCAACGCTGACAAGGCGGCTGCAAGTCTAGATGTGGCTGTTGGCCATTTATACGACCCGGTGAGGTGATTTCATAATGCTCGTTGAATCCATCGACTGATTTGAAATGCCAAAGGATGACATGCCTGGCCTGGCCCACTTTTGCGAGCATCTGCTGTTCATGGTGCGTATTTATTGCTTGTGAAATGTCTCTCCTCACTCTTTCTCGTGTTGTCCCTTTAACTAAAAGATACTTTGATCCAGGGTACTGAACAGTTTCCTAAAGAGAATGAATACAGTGAAGTGCGCCACAACTCTCGAGTCACTTGATGAATCTCAATGGTTTCGTTTCCCTAGTATCTTGCCAAGAACAATGGTAGTTCGAATGCCTACACGTCGACATCAAACACCAACTACTACTTCAATGTTGCAACTCCGGCCTTGTCCGGTGCCCTTGAACGCTTCTCAGGTTTCTTCCATTCACCACTGTTCGCGCCAAGTTGCACAACCCGCGAGCTGAATGCTGTCGATTCCGAACACAAGAAGAATCACCAAACGGACATGTGGCGAATCTTCCAGCTAAACAAGCATCTCAGCAAGGAAGGACATCCGTGGAATAAATTTGGCAGTGGAAACAAAGACAGTTTGTCTAAAGCAGCGAAGATCCTGAAAGCAAAAGGGCTACTTGTCGAGGATGAATCTGTGTCGTATTCCGGAAGCGTTGATCCATCGCCCGATCCATCCCGCAGGGCCTCGCCCGCCCCGTCTACCAACTCTGCTACTAGCGAACCTGAGGCAGACGGGGGTGCTGTCGGCCGTGAAACTCGCAGACGCTTAGTAGAATGGTGGAGCCGGGAATACTGTGCGAGCCGTATGCGGTTGTGTGTCATTGGAAAAGGTACAGGTCCTACCAATGCCTTTTGGAGCCAAAATTGAGTGACTGACTCCACCCCAGAATCCCTCGACGAGCTCTCAGAGCTTGTGTCGACCTTGTTCTCACCTATACAGAACCGTGGACGGGAAGCCCTCCCAATGATACCTGATCATCCATTCGGACCCAATGAGAAGGGGGCAAGTGGCTCCCCGTTCCCCTTGTGTCAACCCGCTTATTGATATTGTCATGGTAGACTCTTGTATCGGTTCAGACAATAATGTCTTTCCATGCATTGGAGATCTCATTTCCTCTGCCCTGGCAACCACCGTTCTGGAAACACAAGCCAGCCCACTTTTTGTCACACTTCCTAGGCCACGAGGGACCGGGCTCCTTACATTTGTATCTGAAGAAAAAGGGTTGGGTTACAACTTTAAGCAGTGGACCTCAGAATTTAGCAAGAGGCTTCGCCATGTTCAAAGTGACTGTTCATCTGACCGAGGATGGCTTCCGTACGTCGTGATACAATTCAACAAAAGGGCTAGCTCTTGACTTCACACCTCTATCATCCCCACAGAGCATCATCGTGATATCATTCACGCAACATTCCAGTATCTTGCTCTTCTCCGTGCCTCAAAGTTCGATGCGTATCACCAGACTGAGATCGCAAAAGTCTCCAATATCCGGTTCCGATTCAAAGAAAAGAGGCGACCTGATGAGTATGCGACTGCGCTGACAGAATACATGTCTTGGCCGGTTCCGAAAGAACTCGTGCTCAAAGCTCCAGAGGTTACATGGGACTGGGACGCTGATGTCGGGGACGCTGATGTTTTGAAATTATTGGAGACATTCCGCGTTTCTGAGGGTCGCGTAGTGCTCATGGCAACCGCTGCTGAGCATGCTAAAGTTGTCCCAGCTGATGCTACATGGGAGACAGAGCCTTGGTATGGAACTCGTTATCGCGTGGAGCAATTCGACGAACAATTCGTAGAAAATGCATGTTCCTTTTCTGTAGCTAGCAATCAATCATGCTGATATCTTTGTTTAGCTTCAGGCGCCAAATGCGATTCCTGGCCTCTTCCTCCCGCTTCCCAATGAGTTTATTCCAACCGATCTTCAAGTCGAGAAGCGCTCAACCTCCGAGGTCTGTCGAAACTACACGCAGTCTCTGCTAGCTTATCAAAACCACTCCCTAGCCCATCAATCGCCCTCATCTCATTCAGGAAACGCCTTTGTTGACGCTGTGGCACAAGAAAGATGATCGCTTCTTTGTCCCCAAAGCTCACGCAGTTATTGATATTCGCAGGTATGCCTATTCTCATTCCTTCGGGAATGCAAGTTGAATCATCCTCGTCTAGCCCTGCTAGCAATGAAACTGCTCGTGCCAGCGTAATGACCAAGTGTGTGCTATGCATTTACGGTGTACCTGTCTTGTGCTGAAGTCAGACTCCTTGTCACAGGTTGTATGCTGACATAGTGAACGACTCCCTAACTGAGTACTCTTACGATGCTGACCTTGCGGGATTGTCGTATAACTTCATGTCTCACACGAGTGGCCTTTATGTTTCGATCAGTGGGTACAATGATAAGCTCAGTGTACTTGTGGGGAAGGTTTTGGAAACTGTAAAAAGCCTTGCTGTCAACTGTCAACGCCTGGAAGTCATGAAGGAGCAGGTGATTGACACACTTTCGCCGTTCGTGTCCATACTAACCAATATCAGAATCAAAGGGAGTGGCGTAACTTCTTCCTGGGACAATCCTATACCCTCTCCGACTATTTTGGTCGCTATCTTTTGACTGCTGATCAATGGACACTGGAGGAGAAGCTAAAGGAGCTGCCCAGTAAGCAATGCGTTTTTAACATACTAAAAATATACGTGTTTATCAGTTCACAGCCATCACTGCGGAGGAGATCCAAATCCATGTCGAACGGCTGTTGTCACAAGTAAATCTGCGAATCTTGGTGGCCGGCAATATTTACAAAAATGTACGTGAATCGTCACTTCCGATTTTAAGAATGTTCTTATGGTACATCATCAGGAGGCTTTGAAGATCGCGGAAATCGCTCAACATGGCCTTGGGGTCTCTCCACTGAGCCCTGCCGAATTGAATGATCGAGCACTTATACTTGCAAAGGGTGCGTCTATTCAAAGTAATACTTCGAATGAAACGGACTCAATGACCGTCAGGCTCTAATCATACTTGGACATGTCCCATCCCCAACCCCAACCAGGCAAACTCATCGCTGACATACTATGTCCATTTTGGCCCTATTGTGGAGGAAAAACTCAGGGTAGTCTCTTCACTTCTAACCCAAGTTCTCAGCGAGCCTGCCTTTAATGTTCTGCGCACTCAAGAGCAGCTGGGCTACATAGTTCATTGTGCTCCTTGGTCATTGGCGGGCTCCAGCGAAAAGGGGCTGCGGATAGTAGTGCAAAGTGAAAAAACTCCAGGATATTTGGAAGAGCGCGTTGAAGCCTTTTTAGATGGCATGAAGTCAACTATCGAAAACATGTCAGAGGCAGAGTTTATGGAACAGAAAAACGGATTGGAAAGGAAGTGGCTAGAGAAGGACAAGAACCTGGCGGACGAAACATCTTACTTTGTAAGCCACATCACGACAGGCCAGTGGGACTTTTTGAGGAGTGCGTAAGCTGGTCTCATATCCAGACTATTTGCTAACATTCCACAGGGGAAACTGATGCACGACTCCTCAAGAGCGTCACTAAAGAGGACTTGTTGCAACTTTTCCTCACACATGTCCATCCTTCTTCAGCGACACGCTCCAAGCTGTCGGTCCACATGATTTCACAGAAGCCTCGCCCCAAAAAAGTCAGTGTAGCTGCGTCACAGGCATTTGATGCCCTTCTCCGTCAGGCTGGCATTGAAGTGGGTTCGGAAGCGTGGAAGAAATCGCTGGGAGGGGATGGTACACCTCTGGCAACAGACTTTGCCAATTATTGGAAACAGGTCTTCGAGACACAGGGAAACGCTGTTAAACTCCTTGATGCTATCCCGGAACTGGTCGAAAAGTACCCTGTTCCTGGCGAGGGCAAGGATATTCCCCGTTCAGATGTCTCATACATCAAGGACTTGAATGCATTTAAGGCAGGCCTTACACCTTCTGTTAACCCTGGCCCCATGGTGCAGTGGGGGGATTTGCCAGTATCGCGCTTTTAGATAGATTTTGACAGATATTGCTCTACCAAATTATGAATACACTTACAAATAATGTAACCTTGCATCTAACCCTCTCTACCTCATCTGCAAAATCGGATAACATACGATTCATTCGAAAGATGCCACTGGTAGAAGCCTATGTCAGGGGAACAGAGAGGATTGGATTAGGACGATGATGGATGGATGGGTGATCATGGAAGCAGATACGTAAAAACAAGTCGACCGATAGTTCCAGCGGAGAGCAACAGAAAAGGCATCAGACTAGGTAACCTGGTAAAGGAAAGCGGGACAGCATGAAATAACGATAGGATCGATCATTTCCTTCGAGGGGGCTGTTTAGTATGTTGTGGCGGCGCTACGAAATCCTTGGGACGTCGAAATAGAAGAACATGTGGTTCAGGTGCTGGAATCGAACAATGAGACGACGTGTGGATTGAATTGAAGACCTTACGACCAGAAATAAATGGCCTGTGACATACCATGTACTTCATAGTGTTCCCATCCAAGGCTCTGTGTGATTCCAATCCCTCTCCATTCTGGCTCTGCCAAAAGGCGCAAGGTCCCAGTATCGTCTTGATTGAAGAATTGTTTTGGTATCATCTTCAGGAGTTGTTTTGGAAGTATAACATGTCGGTATTCATACTCGTCATCAGCGTAACGATCAGAGTAATGGATTCTATCGAGCAGTGGTCAGAAGGCGTAAAAGTCAACATCTGCCAGAGCACTGACTTCTCAATATATTCTTCGAGCTTCCGATTTGCCTCTTTGCTCCCTGCTGCGTTCTCCATTACTGTGATGCGGTTGAAGGTTCGCGAAGGTCCAAAGGAGCAACCAACGGGAGGAAGAAAGAAAAGCAGCAAGGTGATCAGCCCTTTCGTGATCATATGTAAATCACATGACGTCGACGCGTTTAATTCCCCACCCCCTCCCGTGGTTTGGGTTATCACCATGGACTTTATTGGGGATTTCGCATGCAGGCCGAATACCCACTCGAGAAATTACGGAGTACTGCGTACTCATCCTCAAAATGCCTTGTCATCGATGCATTATACTCACTCAGGTTCTGAAGATGACTATCAAGGTGACTTCATCGATCATTATGCGAAGAACATTGGTAATTGTATGCGCTCTACCCCTGTATCTTATTCTTACATCGGAAAACAGAGATAAAATCTTCTCCATCCCGACCTGAACGGCACAACAACCTGTATCCACTGCCGTATGAGGACGAAATAGATGACTATGATGACTATGCTGCTGTCGACCCGATTGAATATCAAATGCATACCCGGAGACTAGATTTTCCTGCTCGTTTTACTTCACTTGACCTTGTTCCCGGTCAGTTGCACAAATGAATGCTCCTTGGAAATTCTCTTACATATGCCCTGCAGACGTTCGGACCAACTGGGAGCCATACTCGTTGGACTCCACCCAAACGGGTGTTAAACACGATCTAGAGCACATAGGACATGGCGCTGAGATGCAACACAATCCTAGAAACTCACATGGAATCCGCCTGCGGCCGGTTTCTTCCCTTCGTGAGTCTTCATCGCCAAGTTTACATCTCTGGGCCTGCCTCACCTCTGTTAGCGGACATGTATCGAGCAATATTCAAGTTTGGTGTCTTTAATGCAGTCCAATCATCTTGTTTCGATGATGTCCGTGTATCTCTCAGCTTCTTTTGCTTTGGGCTTACGTCCCTCCAGATTGTCAACTCGAATGAAAATATGGTGAGTAAGCCCTTCTGTCTTATTTATGTACGGCCTTGACATAACACCGACTATGAAGGTTGCCAGTGGTAGGGTGCGCCAACAGTGAGGGGAAATAACAACTCATTTCTATCAGCTCCAACGGGAAGCGGCAAAACTGTATTATTCGAACTTGCCATTATCCGGATGCTTTCTCTGCCGGAGAATGCTCACAGGTCTTATAAATGTGTATATATGGCGCCCACCAAGGTGAGTAGCTTAAAGAACACATGTGACATGTTCCTTGCATCTTTCTGTTTCTTTGCCTCAGGCATTATGCTCCGAACGTTATCGTGATTGGATGGTTAAGTTTGATCCTCTGGGAATAAAATGTAAGGGAAAAGTACTCTAACATTCTGCATACACTTACGCTTCTCCAAGGTGCTGAGTTGACGGGAGACACTGTGCATTTTGGGAAAGGTGTATGGGGTGACGCGAAGAAAGCCTCTATTATGTCAGTCACATATCTATCTTATTCACGTTTCTATAATAACTGATGTCTAATATAGAATAACAACGGTCTGTGACTCTAACTCTATTCACGCGGGCAGTAGAATTCAACGCCGAATTCACTACAGGGTGAAAAATGGGACAGCCTGACTCGAAACTGGTTCGTCAACTTGCGATCCTGGATGCTAACAGTCCTTGTATTTACATATTTGAGCATTAGGGGTCATCATTCTCAGATCCTTTCTCAGATCCAGCTTCTGCTAATCGACGAAGTGCGTAGTTTTTCTGAGTGTGGGGAGATGAGGGAAGTTAATTTCCTAGGTGCACATCCTGAATGAATCGCGAGGGAGCACCCTTGAGGTGGTTGTATCACGCATGAAAACACGCGGTTCTTCCGTTCGATTTCTGTTTGTTTCAGCCACTGTCCCAAACATCCACGATATTGCGGCATGGATTGGAAGCAAAGGTAAACCAGATGTTCCTGCGAAAGTCTTCGAGGTAGGCAACCTAACAAAGCATCGCATTCAGCATCTCTCTAACAACGTTAATGTACATGCACACTAGTTCGGCGAAGAGTTTCGACCTTGCAAGCTCACTCGCTTCGTAATCGGAGTGCCTCGCATCAGGGGGCAGAATGTCTTCGCCTTCAACAAGAGCCTTGATTATAAACTGTTTGCCGCATTGCAGCAGTATTCAGCCGGGAAGCCTGTCATGGTGTTCTGTTCAACGAGAAAAGGTCCGATGATCACGTTTTGTATTCTAGAACGTCTCTGATTATTCTTCTAGGAGTATTCGCCACGGCAGAGCAGTTGATGAAAGACTACTTGGAAGCCGAAAAGGGCAAACAGCCTTTGCCTTGGTCACACCCTAAGAAGTAAACATCGTTCTTGACTTGCGCTTCTCATAGCTAACCACAAGACAGGAACGATAACTCCTTTCATGACAAACGCCTCAGCGGCAAGTGGTTGAATTTTTGTAATATAGCGACTGGTGATTCACTGTGAAACAGATTTTGCATCCATTGGAATTGGGGTGCATCACGCTGGGCTGACTCTTGACGATCGCAAAACAACAGAATCACTTTATTTAAATGGGACGCTTCGCATCATCGTTGCGACTTCAGTATGTTCTTGTTTTTTTTCCCCCATAACCAGACCTTGAATGACATGCATTGGTGACCAGACCTTGGCTGTTGGGGTCAATCTTCGTATGTAGCCATCTAATTTGCATGCCAAGACTAAATTTGAGACTGGCATGTAGCTACCCATATGGTTGTTATTAAGGGCGTTCAAACATTTCAGAACAACACCTCAGTAGAGTACTCCGATCTCGACATCATGCAAATGCTGGGCCGTGCCGTGAGTAATCTCAAGCCTATTGCGATGGCCTTTGAGGCCAGATCTCACAATACCTCTATCTACCTTACAACAGGGTCGACCTCAATTCGGTATGTTTACCCCCAATATTCAATGGCTCCCCTCACTGTCTGGTAGACAAGGATGGAATTGCGCTTATCATGTGTGAGGTAGAGCTCGAACAGAAATATAGAGCTCTTGTCCAGGGTAAGACAATCCTCGAAAGTACTCTCCACACCAATCTCGCAGAACACCTCAACTCGGAGATCGGCCTGGGAACCATCACAAGTATTTCGACGGCAAAAGAGTGGCTTCGTGGCTCTTTCTTGTTTCAGAGGCTTCGAAAGAATCCAAACCACTATTCGGTTGGGAAAGACGACAATCAAACATGGGAGGAACGAGTTGACGACCTAGTGATGCAGAGTGTGGACAAGCTACGGCAAACACAATTGATTGAGATCTTTCCTGGTACTGAAGGTGACAAGCTAGCATCGACGGACTTTGGCGATATTATGAGTAAGGTATATAGGACGTCTTGTCTTCTTTTTTTCCCCGCTTCTGACAGCTATACAGCTTTACATCCGCCAATCCACGGTGAGTATGAGATTGGAATGGTTTGCCGGAACTTAATTGCTTACTTTACCTAATAGATGGCTTTGATTCTGGCAATTCCCGACCGCCCGACGCTACGCGATATGGTAGGAACTCCAACTTCAACTATAGAGGCATTTGACCTGATTTCTTCTCTAGCTTGAGATGATCTCGTGTTCGGAAGAGTGCGGTTTTTCTCATTGCCGTTTCAAAACCTAAAACTGTGACCGGACCTGTTATCTGTAGGTTTTCTGAGGTCAAGCTGAGAGGTTCGGAGAAGACGGTACAGTGGATTCCCCGTGTTACGTTCTGCTTCCTCTCAAGCAGATTGCATTGTAGACATTGAACAAGATGAGGAGGCATCCTGATATCAGATTTGAAATGAAAAAACTTGAGAGGACGGCCGACAAAGTCTTCCTTTTGATCCAAGTGAGTGTTCTGATCACTTTGAATCTTGCCATGAAGTGCATTCGGCAGGCGGTCCTAGGCGGAATTTCGTTGAATTCAGCGGAGTACAAGAGCGCCGATAGCCAACCTCAGCTGGAGGCATTCGCCATATTTCGTCATGTTAGCCGGATAGCAAAAGGTCTGTGGGCTGTAATCACAATTATCTCGCCTTTACTTACTTTAACTCAAATACTTAGCCATTGTGGAAGTCGGTGTCTTCAAGCAGCTCGGTGCCCAAGTGAAATATGGCCTTGAATTGTAATGACTTGCCTTTGACCTGGTCTATTTCCCTACACTTATCTTCCATTTACCGTGACACCCAGGTTGAGGTGTCTGACGGCAAAGGCCTGGGAGGACAGGCCCGTCGTCTTGCGCCAGCTCGAGCAGATCGGTGAAAAATCGTGCGTTGTTCAATTCAGTTTACTGTGGCCCATATTTAAGTTTGCCTTTAGGATTAAGGCGGGTCATATATGTTCAACGAGGCGCCTCCTAATACATAAATCAGGTCCTTGCAGAGCACGGTATCGTCTCAATTGGTCAGTTACTCAAACAGGATGCTCTCAGGATTGAAACGGTCGGTCGACAGCTCTCGTCTATGAATCATCCTCACCATCAGTCCCTTACTAGCTTCTCAACCGTCGCCCACCTTTTGGGCATGAACTTCTCGCTTCGGCAAGAGAACTTCCCCAGTACTCTTTGACCATAACCCAGACCGCAGTGATGTCGAATGGGGGGAAAGGCCCAGTGGAAGTTGAGCTTTCCGTGAGATGTGGTTTAGATCAGAGTTGCCAAGACCGCCAGTCAACGAAATCCAAGAAAACAAAGGGAAACAACGGGGGTATGACCGTAGTTTTGACGATTTCATCTGACATGGAATTATTTGACTATCGTCGAATTGGGTGAGTTTAGGAGTCGATTGTGCGGACCTGTCAAAGTGATGTATGCACAGGACCAAGTCTCTGAAAGAGGCAAAAACATTCGTTGTCACGGTAGAGTTGACGCGACCGAGCCAAGGTGTCACTGTTTTCATCACTTCGGTAAGAAACAGGCAGTACGTCATAACTTTGAACCAGATTAAGATTCTCACACAGGAAACTATTGCTGGCTTGGTCGTCAGTCAGTCGTACAAACCAACAGTCTCTCCTAAGGAGTTTCCGACACGCAATACTCGACCACCTACAGCCATCGTTCGTACCAAACTCTTTGAATGTTGTACCTCTGATGAAACAAGTCAATTAGGATATTGACCTTGAGGGGTTAGAAGATGATCCCGATTTTTGGAACATGGACGTTGGGGAGGAGATTATGCCTGTTGTTCGGGACCTAACGAGATCGAAGGGTAGTCGTTAAATGATGGAGGCGTTCTTGATACTTACTTCAGTTGCGTGATAGGACAAGCCACAGACGACGTCGAAACTCTATCAACATCTCACATTGGACAGAGCGGGACGCTTCTGCAGAACTTGGATCGCGAGACAGCCTCGCCAAAGAAGCTGCCAAACGGCAATTACGAGTATGACCTTCTTCTAGCTTCAAACACTGTGACTTATTCTCACCAGATGCAATCACCCTTGCAAAGAAAAGGACAAATGTCGACATCTATGGTGAGTGTCCACTCACCTTGGGTGAAGGAACAATTTTACTTATAGCCTCTAGTTGTAGAGACGGTTTGCCAGCGAAACCCAAGAAACGGACGTCTTTTGCAAGTCCAGCATTACAGTCTCCGAGACGGTTACAGGTTCAGGAAGCTTCTGGGGTTATCAAGCCTAAGACGGCTTCGACTCGCAAGACAGTGGATTGGAGGCTTGAGCAACTTGAATACCTGCACGAACGAACAAACGTGTCCAGTAACCTGCAGCTTTCGACTCGCCATCGTTTGAAACTTGACTCGCCATCAGCACTGAAAAGGAAGCAAAAACCAATTCCGGATTTCAAGATTGAATATACCGATTTGAAAGACTCTCTTGCTACGGAAAAGTCGAGCTATGACTCCGTTGAGCTTGATGACAGCGATGACAACGATCTGCCTGAAGCGTCTGGAATATCTCTTGGGAACAAGACTCGGGCCCCTCCTTCGGACAACGACTACTGCAACTCTGACATCGATTCTTTGATTCTTACTGTTCCTCTCGACGACGAAGCTCCAGCAAGTGGTAAACCAAGCTGTGCGATGGTCTCCTTCGCTTCATCACCCTTCGGTGGGCACAAAAGAAAGGGTGCGACGATGGAGCCAGTGACTGCGAAGAAACGTGTTAGAACTGGCTTGAAAGAATGGAAGTCGAGTCAAACCTCATCTCGTGGAAACGTTGCCGTAAGTTCAAGCACTCCAATTACTTTCCCCCCTTATTCTCACACACTGACTGATATCCAGCAACATTCTGAGAGTGTAAAAGCCTCTACAGACTTACGTGAAGACCTATTTCTTCCGGACTTCGGCGACGAACTCGAAGCGAATGCCTACGACGACCACGAGCTTTCTGATGTTCATCCAGAACCTGGTTTTCTTGACGATGATAATTTGTCTACCTTGGAAAGCTTCGACATTGAAACTGCTGCTCCTGCCTTAACAATTTCGACTATTATTTCAGACTCATTCGACCAGTCAGGGTTGCCTCTTCCCATAGGACGAAATTCACCACCAACGATAACACCAAACAAGAAAGAGGACGACTTTGCTGAATTAGACATGTGGCTGAACAGTGGTGCTGTGGAGATCCTGTAATTGAATGGGCTGTATGCATTATGATTACGATACTGTAACAAGTAAACTATGAACCTGGTGACGAGGCATCCCTGTCTTTATCAATGAATATCCGAAGTACACCCCGGAAACGATCATCCCACACAACATGCTGCTGAGGCTTAATCAGTTCCCATCCATCAACATCGCGGCGCCATCGGAGCTCCTTTTTCATTCTCTCAGCACTAAGCTCTACCTCCGACGGAGGAGGGTTATTCACTTCCTCCTTTGTAGGTTCCCGTAAACCCCTTGCAAGCTCGCGTGCGGTGGCCAGTCTCCCAGGTAGATCTTTGTAATACGTTGCACGCGCCTTCTCAATATCCGCCGGGATTTTCGACAGTGAGTTCTTGAACCACGACTCGGCTTCTTTATCAAAGTCGAGGTCACCCTGGGAAACAACTGTTTCAGGAGTAGTTATATCGGCAAACACGGTCTTGGGTTCCTCGGTTGGCGGAATTATGGAGCGTGTGTGCTTCATGACAAGACGGTAGCCCGCCTCCGCACCAGAGCGCACCTTGTGGCGTTGGTTGAACCATTCCCAAATCATGATAGGGATCTGGGATAGGCCAATATGATTGGTGAACGTCAACAAAAGGAGTGGCGGAACGGGAGGAATAGTTGATGGCGGTGCGTTCATCGCATCTGGAATGATCGACTTTGATTTTACAGGTGGAGTGGGTGGGCGGACTTGGAGAGGGGAGAAGACTGGGGAGTTCTGGGCGTTGGGTATAGTCGGATTAGGGTCAGGGAACGCCGGGATGTCCTCACTGGGTTCCTCAGGTTCGTCGAAGTGACCGTCGGACTCGAGTTCACGCGCCAGAAGCTCCTCATGGTCCACCTTGTCAAGTGAGTCTGACCATCCCCTTTTCAATCCAGCCATGAACTCTTTCAGCGTCGGGCGACCAATTATCACGATCCCGCCGTCGAGCCTATGTTTCGCGACCTCTTCGGGAGCCTTGTACGTTGGCAAGGCCTTTGCAATTTCCGGTATGGGGTCTATGCCGAGGTCTAGGCGCCTACGTTTGCGAATGTCCTCCGCTACGCGCTCAGCGAGGTCTCCGTGACGTTTTCCAGAGACGAGTTCAAAGTCCACAGCCGCTGCGACAAGAATGGGCTTTGCGGAGTGTCAGCGATGCATAACGAGATAAGGCGGGTACTGCTGTCTGACCTTGACGAATTTACGAAAGTACTTGTTGGCTTGGTCGTAGTCCTCGTCCCCGGGCCATTTCGCTCCGTAAACAGTAACCTTGCGTGGCCATGCCAGCGGATCAACAAGCTCGTCCGCCTGCTCTTTTACAAGGTCAATGTAGTGTTGTTTTATGCGTTTACATTGTCGTCGGTCGTAGATGAGGTAGCCTGTAATAGTTGACGTGACAGAGAGGAAAATGAGCCAATTTCTGGACGGCAGTTTGGGCCGTTTGTCAAGCCAGGAAACAGGGATGCCCGTATACCGCAGAGCAGTGCGAAATCCCGATGGTGGCTTTGCTTCTAGCGGGGGCGGTGCTGTAGCATTTGACGCACTCATCCCAAGACTGAGTTGACCGCAAGTCCAATTCCTTGGCCGAAATTTACTTTGCTCGGCAAGCCCCGAAAATAAAACTAATTATGATCGATACAAGTACACAGAAAAATATAAGACTACAGATACACTTACTCGCCCTCCGTCGCTCGTTCCAGCTGCTGGCGCTTGCGAGCACCGGCGCTGCGGTGGACAGTTAGAAGAAGAAGCAGAGATTGAATATACGACTCACGTCTGAGTATCCAGCCCACGCTTTTTACCCGTCTTGGCTTCGTCAAGGAACTGGTTCAGGCCGAACACATCGCCAGTATCCTTCTCGAATTGCACAGGGCCTTCCCGCACCTCCTGCTCTGATGCACCCTCAAAGCCAACACGCGCCTGGCCCAACCCAAACCTGTCGTTACCAAGCGCTTTACCAATGCCCTCGTCTGTTCCACCACCAAACGAGTCCTCATTGCCCTCGGTTATGTTGCCCCGTGCCTTGTAGATGGCAGCTGCTGCGGTAGAGCCGTGGAAGAGTGGCTTGTCGTACAAGTTGTAAGAGTCCTCATCCGCAAAGTTACCAGTAAGTGATTCCTGATTGAACAACCGCGAATCGAGCATCGACTCTTTCGTGAGTGTGGGCTTCGCAAGCCCAAGGGCGACTTTCTCTGAGATATCGCGATTCTGTTGACGCGCAAGCTGCTTGGCACGTTGCTCTGTGCCCATGTTGTTCATGCGCAATTCACGCTCGCGTTCTCTGCGTTTCTCCTGCCTCATCTGGTCGCGGATCTTGCGCGCCTCCTCATCCTCTTCACTACCTTCTGACTCTGACCCACTGCCACTGTCGCTTCCATAGTCCGCTAACGTCGACTTCATCGCAGCTTGGCTAGCAACCGTAGGCTTGGGCGCAATGCCGCCTCGTTCCTCCCGTGCACGCTGGGCAAGCATACGGAGATTTTCTTCCTTCGACTCTTTCTCCTTTTGCGCAAGCTTTTGCTGCATGAGAGCACGTTGTCGAACCTCCTCACGAGCATGACGATCGGCAACGAATAGAGCTTCTGAAAATTTGGCGAAATTATCGTTGATATGGATCTAAGAGACATAATGTTAATCGATGCATGTAATAATGAATGAACACTCACGTCCTGGAGTCCTCTGCCATCGGCAGCAAGTCGTTTATCCAACGGTATCGTGAAACCTTTGTTGTTTTTCCAATTTGATATACACGGTGGAATCATCCACTCCTTCTGCTCCGCTGGCGTCGCTTTCCTTGGCGGACTTCTCAACACTGGAGGAGGAGGGCTGGGAGGACCTCTCGGAATCTTCTTGTGCTTGAACCGCGGTGGCTCCAGTGGGTCCTCCACCACTTCCGACATCTTGATAATCCTCTGCTGCAGTCCTCCTTGGCCGTTCTGCTGTCCGGGCGTATACCGTATGAAAGAGGTTTTACCCTGTGCTCCGGGCACATTTTTGGGTTGTGCGGCCTTGATCTTGCCGTTAACAAGTTTCTCCAGGGCGGCTCGAGTCTTGTCTGCAGTTGCTTGCACCTCCTCCTCTGAGGGGCGGTCCATATTCCGGTCTTTGTCGTCGAGGTCCTTTCGGTGGAAGAGGGGTACGAGGTCCTTGAACTGAGATTGTATAATTTTGTCGGGCCGTTGTCCCTGATGGGCAATAGCATCATAACGAACGTTACCCTCGCTGTCTACTTGAAGAGCGAGTGTGTTTCCAGATGAGCCCTAGAGCCAGTCAGAAAACGAATACATTGATATCTTCTTCGCTTCACACCTTTTTCCGGCCCATTTCTAATGGATATTGGGCGATATGGCATTCAGGGAATGCACCGCCATCACCTATGAGACAAAAAGGTAAGGCTGAGCCACATGAGCGTCGAACAATGCTCTCACCGAAATCCTCAGGAGTGCTTGGCTTCCAGGCCTTCCGCTGACCGTATGGTGGCCGTGCTGGATGTGAAGTAAGGGACAGTTGTTGTACTGGCTTTTGGATCTCCTCTTCCTCGTCATCAGAGACGGAAGGTGCATGTACTGGTTTTGGGAGTATTCTATAAAGGATGGTAAGTGACGGGGTTGTACTTGAACGAGTCGACGACTTACGCCGCGAGAGCTGTTGCCATTGTGGTGGAAGACGAGTCCAACAATGGAGAGGTTGTTTTGTTTTATTTGTCAGCAACATCACAGGCCTTGCAGGCCCCTCAAGGCCTCTGGAATGATCGTCTTGATCGTTTTGATCCTAGACGTTACGACAAAAATGGACCCGTTGCCCTCTGGTGGCCATCTTGTCGCAACACCGGGCACTTCTATACAGACAGCGGCAAATTTGATCCTCGATATCATCACAGCAGAACGTAAAGACGCTGCTCAGGCTGCCCAACAGCGTTACCTCCAGCTCGAGCAAAACTATGCTAACTTGAAAGAAAATGCGTCAGCCGCTGTTGGCGTAGAGCAGGCCCGCCTCAGCGATACGACTGAAAAACTTATTAATGCCCAGACTTTGCTCACCCAATATCAGCACATGTATGCCTATGATTACGATCCCCAACTAGCATCGGTGACACGTCCTTTTCCACATCCTGGCCGGATAGAATATGCTCCGTCGAAGCAAGTACACGAGGTCGAATTGCATCGTGTGGCGCGACAGGAAGCCAATTCTGTGAAGCAGCAGTTGGAGGAGCTCCAAAATGTATTACGCGACGTTGGCATCATATTTTGCAGCAAGGATAACTCTCTTAGATTTGAAGCCGGCTGGGCTGCCGTCCTTGCGCAACTAGAGGCGCGTGACTTCGGTTCCATGAACGCCGGTCGGTTGCATGAAGTTCTTGGGCAGCTTACGCATAGGCTACAGAACGATCGGGAGACGATCGGGCAGCTTGAAAAGCAGATACAGACTCTGCAAGCCGAAAAAGCGCAGATTGTCCAAAAATATGAGCTGGAGCTACAGGTTTCCCAGCTCGAGGCCTCTCTTCTGCAGAACGCTGTTGAAGCTCACCGGCGCCCCAAACCATCTCCGATCACGACAACCTCTGGGCCTCGTCTGGCCCCAGTTTCCTCGACGACGACCGTCTCTGATGCACCCGGTATTGCAACGCATGTTTTACCTGGTGACTTAATTGTACGGCCAAGCACAGGTAAGCCCTTCATTGATTGTACCCGTCGAAGACTTGTTTGACCTGTGCCACGATTTAGCCTCGAGCACATTTTTTTCTAACAGTCCATACGCAGGAAAATTTGATCGGTGGGCATGAAGACCGAGCCAGAATTTGAAGCTCTAGCTACACAGGGCATGCAACTCTGTTTTGATAGTCAAACCTATGGGGCATGCACTTCTTCGACAAGGACCATGCAATGAATCCTAGCAGAATTGGATTGCGTCGGAATGTTCCACCCATTGCATTTTCTTAGAGATATCATTAATCTCGATATTGTTACATGCTTTGCTCAAAAGTTTCGGTCCCTTCCCTGCCCGACTCTTTCTACATCAGTCATCTGTAAATATAGCAGAGCGACCATTGCTTTCATCTTTGACCGGCTGCTTGCTATCGTTGCCTATAGTCAATATTTTCACCCCATCCATTTCATTACATACCTGTTCACGTTAATAACGCCAATGTGTGCATCTGCATGGCTGCTCTCGATGACTGTCAATGACATACTGTAAACTCGTGACTCTCACAGAGTGGGTATTTAGGAATGATACATCTTACTATAGTGTAGGAACTGTGGCAGATTACGGGTACAAGAAGTCAATATCCAAAACGTATGGTATACGTCTACCTCATGAGGATAAAACAAGGACGTGTGCGGCTTTACTTATACCGCGATAGGTGAGTTGTCCTTGGCCCTCCACCACGTCCATGCGCCGATTCCAACTAAAAAGTTGAACACACCAACAGCGCCAGAACCTGCGCCTAGAAGCACAAGAATGTACCAGCAGATTCCAATGACACGATCAAAGAACCGGCCCATATAACGTTTGAGGTTTGCGCGTGGGTCTGGCGCAGGTGCGTAGGTGCTTGGAAGCCGCAGAATTGGCGGTCTTGATTTTGATACTTGCCCGCCCGAAGTTACAACTGGCGCTGCGGGGGCGGGGAGAAGGAGCATGCAAACAATAGGTTTCTAGTGAATTAGCCATTAATGAAAGGCGAAAATGAATTGGAAAAGAGCCGTACATGGTCTGAAGTCGTGTACCCTGGAATGGAAGTGTACAGGACGTTCGTGATGTTGGATTTGTCAAGAAAATCAGGAGAGTCGGTATGTGTTGCGTAGAGTACTCTGTCGGTCCAGGACGGCAGGCGTTTGGGGCTAAGAGTATCTTAGTTCCAGACCTCGTTTAAGCTGAAGAATCACTGAACCTGTATCTATCCACCTCACCCAGCTCGTACTTGTAGCTACATTTGAATTTCCAGAAGTCGCCCTCGTGGAGTCCTTGCAATACAGTGCCCTTTCTCCGCTCAACTAGAAGCTGGTCAAAGTCCTTGAGCTGTTCGCGGGTGCTTTCCTGATCCAATGCACGTGCGAAATCCAAGTTCGGGAGGCCGAGTGGGTGCTGTGGTGGGACGTCGAGGCGGAAGTTAAGGTCTCCAAGGAAAAAGAGATGGGATGTTTCGTATATGGTAGCGGGGGATTTAGATTCCATTGGCGCAACGGGAGGGAAGAGGAGCGAGCCGACGATGTGTTCATAGTCTGCGAGGCGGGCAGCCACTTTCTCCAGATGCGCTGCTAGATGCGCACAGACGAAACTGAAGGTACATGATAACGAGCTATGAACACGTACAACAAAAGATGCCAGCTCACGTAAAGGTCTCTCCAATATCGCCTTGGTCGCCAGGAATGCGGAACCGCACGCCCACTGCACCCTTGTTGCCCATGTACACTGGTCCAGAGCCTGTCCATGCCGTGTGCACGTCGCAGACAGTACGTGCAATACTCTCGTCTTTCCCATAGACCAATAGGGCAACCCCAGCATTGACCACTTTAGCGATCAGAGAGAAACGTTCCTTATTGGGAGCGTTGGCCTCGATTTGCGACAAAATGAGGGCATTTCTGTCTTCAATCACGCTTCTTGAAAAACCAGAGACTAGAAGCGAGGGGTATCAGCTGCTAATTGGAGTCTAGTGGGCGTTTGAGCCAAACATACGGCCAAGATGCAAGGGAAGGAGCTCTTGAAAACCGACGGCCACAATATCTGGGGCACGACGCTCCTTTGAAAGAAACTTGGAAACCTGGAATGTGGGGGATAGCCAGTCAACGAGGTCTTGAGGAAGACCGCGAACTCCTTGCAGATTCGTATTGTAGGACGCAATTTGGACGAGCAAACGACCAGTAGTCATGGCAGGCAGCAAGGAGTCAGTGTGACTTTATTATACAGCGTACAACAGTGAATATTCTCTCATGTCAAACCATGTAATCATATCATGCATATCCCTTCTACATATCTAAGCAGATAATGGCCCCCGGGTTACTTTAAGGTCCCTCAATAACCCAGTGCCTAGGTTGTACACCCAGCCGTGCACATACACGTTCCTCTTCTTTTCATCGCTCGAGGACCAAGCGTTGACAAGCGTCGCTGTCTTGCTCAAGTTCTCTACCTGCAACCTTACGTTCTCTTCGACGATGACAGGAAGTGCTTCCTCTTTGGGGGTAGTTGAGAGCTGGAGGGACCCAGTGAGAGTCGTCAAAGGTTCCAGCCACTGATTGAGAGAGCTCTCATAAGGCAACGAGGGGATCGTCAGAACAGGTCCATCTTCGGGAAATGTGGGGCGCTGAACAGCATTGAGGCAGGCTGCTGCACCTCCGCACTCGGAGTGCCCCACGACGACAACTAAAACCAATCAAGGTTGGAATTAACATAGAGTGCGATAAAGAAGAGAGCAAGTACCATGTTGTACGCCGAGGTAATCTACAGCATATGCCAGGACGGCCTCTGAGCTAAGATCGCCAACTGGAAATTGACTGAAAAAAGTAATGCGTGTCAGAAGTTAGGACAACTACAATTGCGATTGACGGACTTACTTGGCAATGTTACGATGAACAAAGATCTCTCCTGGCCGAGCTCCCGTGATAACTGATTCGGGGACTCTTGAGTCGGCGCAGCCTATCCAGAGCGTCTGGAGTTCGTGAGCGATATATCTTAGCGGCGATGAGGACGACGACATACATGGGGTGCTTGACCCTTAGCTGACTGCTGAAAGAAGCCAGGTTCATCAGCCTCTACGTCTTGCGCCCACTGGGCATTGGCAGAAAGCAGGCTGATCAGAGCATCGTGAGTAGAAGCGGCCATAAGATATATTATGTGTCTATGTTGGAAGCAGAGTTTGAATTATCGAAATCAATTTTCGATCGGCTTTTGTACAGCACTTTGAATTCAATTCAAATTTGACATAAAATTGAGGCGAGGCAATCATTGCTGCACAGCGCACCAGCAGGTACCCATGCTTTTGCAGTCGATTCTGCAACAGATCTGTAGCTCATGCGAGCCATGAGGTAAAAATGCATATGGCATAGGCTCATAGGTAAAGATGCAGCATAACCAGTAATATTTTGTGCTCAAGCCCATCCTCCACCAACGTCGCGTCACTCAGGTAACCACTTGAAAACACCAAGCTTAGTTCATTTGCCTAATGAGCTTGTTAATGTTCTCCTCCCGGTCACCAAAGTCACCACCCTGGACGAAGTGCTTGAACTTGCGTGTCCTCCATCCGCCAGTAGGGTTGGAGAGTTTGAAGGGCCAAAGGAAGTTAGATGCCTACGGCAAGTATTGATACGACGGTCTTTAATGCGGATGACCATGTGAATGACGTACCTGCTTGAAGTTGGGGCCAGCAGTGATGATTTCGTGGACGAGGTCCTCAACAGAGAGGATGTCAAACTTGCCAAGGGCCTCCTCAATGACAGCGTTGTTGGAAAGAGGGATGCGCTGCTTGTCGACCTTGCCGTAGCCGCGCTTGTAAACAAGCTCACGGACCGACTTCAGGTTCGGCTCGCTAACGCAGCATGTAAGGCGAAAGAAGGAGAGAAACCTAACAGAGGACGTACCCATAGGCGATGTAGGGCTCAACAAGACGGAGCATTTGTTGTGTGGCACGGGTAGCCTTGACAAATACACCATTGTTGATCTGGAGGAGACGGAGGAGCTGCAAGATTTTTCGGGGCTTGGGTGCGATCTCATTGATACTGAGGGGGTATAAGAGAACTGAACTGACTATGTGCATAAAGATCTCACTCACCCACGAATACGGATGACGAAGTAAACCTTGGGCTGCGCGGGGACGTAGAAATCGCCAGCGGTCCTGGCAGCACGCTTCAGGCGGATCTCCTCCTTTTCCTTCGCGGTGTACTCCTTGACGTAGCTCTCAGCACGCTTGAAGATGGTCTTTCGCAGCGCCTTGCGGCTCTACAAAAAGAGGGGGAGATGTCAGTAAAGGTTTTGATAAAATGCAAGTCAAAAGTAGAGATAGAGGTTCAGTCCCGAAAGATGGTTAATTGAAGGCAACATGGCAGAATTGAAAGTTCTACTAGCCGTCGTTCGAATAAATCGTATGCATCATAACACATAAATCCGATGTTATTATTAAGAGACAGCTTACCTTACGAGCAGCGGTGGCGGCAGCAAGGCGTTCCTCCCGGGCCTTTTCGTTTTGCTTGCGTTTCTTGAGGAGGGTCTCCGGGACTTCGATGGCCTGACACTGAGATCAGTAAACCTATAAGTCAAACGAAAAATGATTTCTGACCGAAGCACTGGGGACGCTAGATAGGTAGGAACGTATCAGTCAGTGTGAGTTAGGGAACGATGTTACAAAGGGACATACGTGGTGGAGGGGGCCATAGCTGATCTTGAGGAGCGTCGATATTTTGGGCTGGTCAACGTCGAACTTCCCGTTCCGGCAGGTGGCTTGAGCTGTATAGTCTGACATAATCATTTTCCACGGTATCATCTCCCCGGCCCGGAGTTATCCATCACATTACCTTCATATTGATTTCCAACATTGACCAACCCTGTCGCTACGCGTTTCACACATGCATCACAAAGAACCAATCGATTCAACTGTTTCAGACGTACAGACCTTGTGTCTACTTAAGATGTACCTACTTCGGCCCAATATACTCATTTTCACCCACTTCATGGAATACTACAGCCTGATCGCCCTCAGCTTGGCCTCTTTACTATTACAGTTTTCTATGAAAGCTACTGCTCTGGCAGCTGCAGAGTGCTCTTCGTCTTCCTATGAATGGGTCTGCAAACTGATTGTTTTCTGTTCTTTCAAACTTATCATAACACGATTTTCGCCAGGCGAACAATGTTGCTGGCCAGAGCCCATGCGATGTTGCCTCGAAGCTCGAATCAGCATGCAACGGTGCGCTGGCATGCTTCTTTTCTGATCTTCATTCATGCAATATATAGGGACTGTACTCCTACCACTGATACCCCCACATTACATTTACCGTGGGCCAAGCGAAGCACTAAATGACTGCTTGTGTTCGGCAGTTCTGTATGCACTGGAGTCATTATGTGCTGTGTGTCAAGGCGGCAAGATTTCAACGTGTGTATCCTCTTGCTTACCATGTATGTATTCAGAAGCCAATGCCATATTTTTCTAGATGGTCCCTTTGGTCGCGCCACTGCAAACCGTCACCTCTATTTGAACACCCGTATGATTACAGTTTTCTCCATGAAATTCCGCTTACGTCCCCTATTAGAAGTGTGACCCAATTTGGAATTCTGCCAACGACTGCAGTGGTGCCAAATTGGGCGCTGCAACCAAAGCTCACTGTATAGAGCCATCCAAGGTTGTTCTCCATGATAAGCTTTCTCATCGCATGTATAGGCCAGAGATCAGTTCGACCTCGATAACGCCAAAACTCTGGCACTAAAGAGTGGTAGGTCAACATTCCATCACCCATTCAGATTTCGAGCAAGAACGAAATTCTTTCCTTCAGCATCACATCAAACCAATCAAGGTGCCCTGTCGTCTAAATTTTCAATCAGCGCGACTGAAACGCCAAAACAATCTTCCTCGTCCTTCATATCCATATCGACATCCGCGTCTGTGATCAATCCTTCATCATATCCAACAAATTCAACTCCAGCCTCGAATTCCGGAAGGTTGCCGAAGCTTTTGGGCGGTATTATTGGTGGCGTCGTTACACTAGCGCTGGTTGTCGCAGCTTTGGTTTGGTGGTACCGTCGTCGTCAACGAGCAAGGTCTGCACCTTCAGCACTTTATAGAGCAAGTGGCGTGCTTCCTAGGTTTGTGTATGCTCGCTCTGGAAACTTTGATATGCATGATACATCTTCGGTGAGATATTTTATGCACAACTTGTGACATGCTCAGAGTTCATAATTATTCTTCCAGGCCACTCACTTCTCGGCTTACTATCCTGAAAAACAATCAGACCACTTCAAACTCTCCGCAACTGAAATGCGATGAATGTCATAAGTATTTATTAACTAGATGTATTCTGGCTACCCCATGTGTAAACTACATACATCCATACTCTAAGGCTAGAGCGACGGTTTGTGTTGGAACCTAGAGTGACTGAGCCATCCATCGAAAGGGAAGAGTCCCAGGACAATCAGCCAATGTGGCACCGTTTTTCTGAGGCAACTATGATGAAGGACTACTGATAAGACTGAGTAGTCGAACATGTGGTATGACAGCGCCTGGAAATTGAGAATGAGAAAAGGTGGTGACTGTTTTTCGAGATTTTTAAGCCCCACAGTTTAGGGCGGGCCTTTACGCTGTCACTAACTTCGCATCTCTGCCTGGGTCATAATTCGTCCTTACAACGATAAGAAACAACACGATTCATTTACAAAGGGTGGTCATGAGATGATCCATATACGTGCCCTGTGTCATTATAAATATATTTCACCCCAGGTAACGGGTTCCGTGACCAAGTTCCACTCCTCCTTTCCCATACTGCAATGTCTCTGACTTCCCTCACCATAACTCTGAACGACGGGACCAGTGTTCCTTGGTTGGCATTTGGCACTGGCACTGCCCTGTATGGGAAAGACGCGGCCGAGTCTGTACGCGCCGCGATCGACACTGGGATTACCCATCTCGACGGAGCCCAGTCGTACAATAACGAGGACAGTCTTGGAGCTGGAATCAAAGCGTCGGGAAAACCGCGCTCTGAGCTATACATTGTTACAAAATTCAAGAGTTTGCAACCTGGTCCAACTCTAAGGCAGGCGCTTGAAGCATCGCTGAAGAAATTGGAGGTAGAGTACGTCGATCTCTATTTGATCCATGATCCTACTCCGGCGAGAAAGGAGGGAAAATTGAAGAAGCAGTGGAAGGAAATGGAGGACCTGAGGAGGGCGGGCCTTGCAAAGTCAATCGGTGTTTCCAATTACACGGTGCCAGATCTGGAGGAAATTCTCGAAAGTGCTGAGATAGTCCCAGCCGTGAACCAGGTCAGCTCTCATCCATGTTATTTCTGTGACCTTCTGACACGCGTGCCGAAGATCGAACTGCATCCTTACGTGTGGAAGGCTGCTGAACGTGAAACTCAGCCAAGAGAACGGAATCACTATTGCATCGTACAGCGGGCAGACCCCTGTTTCCCGCACTCCAGGTGGCCCTGTTGATGAAGTCCTACTTCGCATTCGTGAGAGGCTCAAACAGGCGTCCGGCCAACCTGTAACATTTGGACAAGTCCTAAGCAAATGGCTCATCCAGAAGGGGGCCATTGTAATTACGTGAGCCTTTTCATTCGTTCTTCAGCGACAACAAGAGTTGATCTCCTTTTGACAGAACAACATCAAAAGTATCTCGTATCCAGGAATTCATTAGTACCACGGCTGTTCCAGACCTGATGGCTGAAGAGATACGGGCTATCGAGGAAGCAGGTGGGAAGTTGCACCAGAGATATTACATGCGTCATGTTTTCGGGGAGTGATCAGCGGGTGGAATTAACATTTCCTGCAGTATCGTTCTATCGCCGTGCGACTGCACTTACCGACTCAGCCATGACTATCAGCCAATACCTCCGTCTAGCGCAGGGTGGGTAGCACCTCAAGATCTCTGGTTTTAAGAATGCATTCGTGAACATTATCTTGACGCTACTCTCAATATCCGGTATACTCGTAATCTAAGGTCTGATTACGTTTGCTCTTGAATTGGAGGATTTTTCTCGATTCTTGTATCTTTCCTTTCGCCATCTGTCATGACATATCTGACGGATCCGCTTATTGGTTTACAGCATGACAAATTGATCGACACTGAGCACTGTAATCTACACATCATGATCAGACCCGTCGAGCCTCTGCCACATTTGACGTCGGCGACGCGTGGAAAATCGCGTATGTTACGGTAGAGATGCCGTTTTGACCCCGAGAGCCTTCATATGCTCACACGAAAAAAGCTATAGAAGCCCTCAAAAAGAGGTACCAGTCATATCTTAAGGGCCAACTGCCAAATTGCCCTTCGCATAGACAGATGCCTCCGTCGAAGTTTTCCGCCCTTTCGGCGCATTGGTTCCGTCTACAAAATGTTGACGCTTCTCCCTCTCCGTAACTCGGTTTGCATCCCTTGATTATGTTGTCGAGGTCTCTCCCACTAGTACCTCTCATCCTTTCGCTGCCCTTTGCGGGTGGTCAAACGTCGGAAGCAACTTGCTTGCCTTTCTATACATGGGTATGCTGTTCAAACGTTTTGAATTCACCAGCAGCTCATGGCATGTCTTCTCAATGTCTCTTTATTCGTTTCCAGACCAATAACTCGCATAAACAGAGTCCGTGTCAAGTAGCTGCCACTTTGGTCGCCGTCTGTAGTCGTGAGTGGCTTTTGTTTTTGACTGAAAACTGTGCGAGTTCCAATAAACATCATGCTCTTTAGCATACGATGTGCCAGCATTACCCACAAACAGTCACTACTCAGGACCTGCTCTTGGAAAGGCCAACTCGTGCATATGCAATACTGTAGTCTACTCTCTTATGAGCGCATGTGGCGCATGTCAGGGAGAAACCTTTGAGACGTACGCCTCCACCCTCGATCAATAGCTCGTCTATAGGTTCTTACGGTCTGGCAGATGGAGCACCTGGTCAGGAAACTGCCCTTCTGTCGCTATCAGCTCGTACGTCATGCTATGGTTGTACACCTATCGAAACAGACGCTGACACAAGGCTCAGCTTCCCTCAAGGAATTCCGCCCAAGACATTCGTACCCGGTTGGGCATACTTGGACGTCAGGGTAAACCGGGTTCCTTTACTTCTTAAACAGCTTCTTATGACTCCGCAAAGACAAATGACGTGTTCAACGAGACGGCCGCGCGTCTCATCGCTAGTACGGCTACTGATTTTCCCTCTGCCTGAAGTCAATTGACCATGAAAATTTCCAAGACACGACTGCCGAATCCACGGCTTTACCTACTCCAACTTCAGCCTTTATCAGTACGACGAGTGCATCGACGAGCAGCACTGTATCTTCTTCCGCCTCCGCAGTTGCAGCTCCCGCACCTACCAATCATTTGGATGTAGTCATGGGGGCAATCGTTGGTGGCGCATTTGGTGCTGCCCTTCTCTTTGGAGTTGTTTTTTTTTGGGTCAATCGACGTCGACGTATGGCAAAAGCTCGGGGAGTTAGCTTGCCGTCTCCTACCGACTCTGGAAGCCCTCCGATCCCTCAGATTCAAAGACCATCAACTGTTGACATGCGACAGTACCTCGCTAATACAGTCCCTAATCAATTGACAGCTTCATTAATTGTACGAAATACAGCCCCTTTCTGCTAAGCTATTATTGTTGACCTCTTTTACCTTTCAGAGTACTTCACTCGCATCTCCAACAAGTACTCGGCTTCCGAACACAAGTAAACCGGGATCCGTCGTGTCTGACATCCCTTCGAATACCCCCTCGACTGTCTGACGCTGCACCGAAGTTTAACTGCATCAACCTTTATCCCCCAACCAGGACACCGACGACCTACCACATTCTTTGAACTATTCCAAGAGAAATCGTAACATTGATGCTTGCACAACATTTGTAATTATCTTAGAACGAAAAAACTTCAATATGGACATATTCTGAATTTTGAAAGCAGACGGATTAAGACGGAGTGCCTTCTGGAGGCTGTGTTGATGAGATCGACACCATTGATTGACCTAGGAATGATCCCACTCCCCAATTTCCAAATGAGGTTCGTTGACATACACCTACTTAGCTCACATGTATGTACAGATGTTCCCTTTGACTTATTCCTGGAATCGATTTCTCACTCCGAATCTTTATTTAGGGCGAACGAACGCTATGACTTGCAAAGATTAAGGAAACTGTGTTACAAAGCCAATATCCATTGGCAAGGCACAATGCCGTGGTATCCGGCGAACTGCCAACTTTGATCAGGGACAGTATGTAGTTTGAACCACTCCTTGATACTTATGAAGACTCGTGACAGGCTGGTGGAAAGTGTTTGTTGTTTTTCTTCCAACCCGTCAACGTCCTCGTCAAGGCAGGAGCATGGTGAGGTCTTCCTCCTGTGATATTCGTCTCCTTCTCACGCGACAATATAGGCTACAGCATCGGCAAATTGCACGGAATCAGCCTTTCAATGGGTGGGTTTGAACTTTGGGGCCTTGAAGATGGTTGATTTCTTGGTTTTCCTGACTAAACTCACAAGTCCTACAACACGATCGACCAAAGTCCATGCCTTGTTGCTGCGTATCTCGGTGGTGTGTGCAACGCTGGCCGTACGTTCAACACATTCTCTCGGCCGATGAAATCTTTGCTCATGATATCGATCTAAAGAATTCAACGTCGGCCCTCTCGAGGTCGACAAAGTCTACCTTGGCCCCACTGTGGCCCAAGCCAATGAGTGCAGGTGCAGTGGCGTCTTTTACAATCTAGTCAGCGCATGTGCAGGTTGCCAAGCTAGAGAGTACTTGAAGTAGGTCCGTCTCTTAGGCGCCTTGTGTTAACCTCATCCGGCTCGAACAGGTGGTCCGAATATAACGCCAATTGCTCAACGGTCTATCCTTCGCTGTAAGATCTCGTCCGTCGCTGATTACTGTTCTTTCTGACTTACCTGGGTTTCATTTAGTTTTACACGCAATATTCCTTCCGGTACAAGAGTACCCCACTACGCTTACCTCGATCCAACGGTATGCCTTTATTACTGCGACGAGCAAAATGCTCATTGACTTACTTCAGTCGGATGACACTTTTAACATAACTGCCGCCACGCAAGCGGCAGTTCTAAACGCTCCGGAATCGACCGCCCCTGCACAAGTTACTGGATCAACCACTGCCATTTTGTCCCCGACCTCTACACCCTCGTCTTCTTCGAAAGCGGGACCCATTGCGGGGGGTGTCGTTGGAGGTGTCGTGGGCCTCGCTTTGATTGCTGCACTAATCTTTTGGTGGACTCGTCGTCGTCGCTCGAGAACGGCTCCTTCTGCCGAAGTAAACTATGCTGGCGTGGCGCCCACCTCCCCGCCGCCTATGAGTTACAACACTTCTGTCAGCCCGTCATCTTACCCTGTTGCACTCATGGCTTCTCCACGACTTTACGTGAGTAAAACTTCCACACCCTGTGATGATGATTGATCAAATTCTCTCTAGGACCCATCCGATCCGAGCACCTATCCTACTCCAGCAGTTGCTCCTTCTACCAACTACACTGGTTCCAGTCAAGTCTTGCTCCCAAACACGACTGGCAGCACATACCCTGAGTCCGCGGTCCCTGGCGGCCGGTATACTGGTGCACCAGAACTTTGAGCTAGTTTGATGAGCCGAAAGTTTTCTGCAAACGTTTGCATTGCGATGTTGAATTTTCCGTTAGTTATGTTATGAACATAGTTTAGTCCCCATGATATTTTTCTACATCTGTCTACAGGTCGGCCTCGTGTAACTTAGTCTTGGTATGATGTGTACACCTCCTGTCGATCACGGGCGTGATTCATGGGAAGCGGCATGCTACGGCCATGCTGTAATATGGCATAGAACACTGATGTCACTGTATGCTTCCACCCGCTTCCAAGCTTCCGTGCACGCCGGTTCAACATATCGGACGTAGCTTTCTGACATGAGACGCCTACACTGACAACCGATACGAAAATATATGCTGAGCGCCCAACAGATCCTGTCTCTTCACCACCAGCATGCCGCGTACAGGATTGTCAATGTTTTTCTTGTTGCTGATATGGACCGGGAAAGTTGTGGCCCAGTCTTCAGGTGTCACAACATGTATTCCAGAGTATTCATGGGTACGTCCCCTTCGTGCAATGAATTAAGATCAAACTGATATCATTGTCTTGTCAGGCGATGAACTCACGGAATCAGACTCCATGCCTAGTGGCAGCATATCTGGAGAACGTCTGCAAGCCAGGCCAAGGTGGAAATGCCACTTCAGCCCATGTTTTCAAGCCTGATGTTGTCTATCAGCTGTACAAGTTGCTCCCCTTCCAGAGAATAACCATTATTTCGGCCCCACTTTTGAGCAGGCCGACCCTTGTTCTTGCAATGTTGTCGTTTACTCTCTTATGAGTGCATGCGGTGGATGTCAAGGCCGCCAATTTAGGAACTGGGGCAATTGGACCTTGAATTGCGTCTTGAGTGACAAGACGACGTGAGTCAATTCCAGCGGATGTTTATCATCACCTGACAGATCGCCAGGTTTCCAAAGCCGATACCCACATCGGTCGAAGTCCCATCCTGGGCATATTTGGATATCAATTTGGTCAGTTCTCTAGTCGATCTGGCTTATGTCCATGCTCACGAGTCAAAGACAAACGATACCTTCAATCCTGCCGCAGCCGCCGCCGCCGCTGGTGAGGTCCAAACCTATCTAAACCTGTTCCTTAGGCTTATGTTCTGCTAAAGAAACGCTTCTGCCCACAACCACCTCGAATCAAGCAGGAACATCATCTGCACCGAGTGCAACAGCACAGTCATCAGACACTACGAAGCCATCTCATGCAGGCGCAATTGCCGGTGGTGTTGTCGGGGGTCTTGCTGCTCTTGCTGCAGTCACCTTGGTTGCATTCTGGTTCTTCATAAGGCGAAGAAATGGATGGAATAGTCGAAGAAAGAGCCAACAGAGGGTCAACCTCAACGAGGAAGGGTTCGAGTCCACAACTCTCGGCGACGCATCGAAAAGTCCCATTACAATGCATTCAATGTCAACAGTGCCAGGATCGGGACCAATTACACGGAACAGTCTGCTGGCGAGTGGTTTTATCTGCTATTCGTTGGCCACTTAGTCATAACAGAAACAGGAAACACAGCCTTCGGATATCTTTACCCCCACTACGACGGCCATGTATACTACAATAGGTGGGAGGAATTCCATGGACAGCATGCCATATACTGGATCGCAGGTTACGAGGGGAGCTTACTCTGGTGCTGCTGAAATTTGATACGTGCAGTCTGCGTGCAGTGGCCTTTCATGTATTATATGTGATCTCATGCCAGCTGGGGGCTCGGCATACTTTTATGACAAACTATTTGGAACATGTTTGTGGGCTGTATTCCACGTAATATATCCGGTTCGAGGTTTTCCTTCGCATTGTCGTGTATTCAGTGCTGATAGCGAGGCTCCTTCTATTTACCCATCAGGATCATGTGGGACCGTTCTATTTTATGGCTAAGAAACTTCCAGATGCCAGTACACAAAACACAGATTTGACTTCTACAGCTTCTTCCTCTTTGGGGCTTGCATAGGCACGAGGCATAGGCGTGGCTTCCATTCATCACCAGTTCAGTTACAAGTTGAGAACGTGCCTACCTTGTATCTTGCCAACACCCACCCTGGTACTTAGAACCAGATCGCGTTGAGCATGTTCATGACGCAACCCTTTAGAATTCTTTTGGTGTCTGCTTTGCTTGACCTGATCATTCTCTGCACAAGCACTAATAGTTTATGCACAGAACAGGTAGAATCATCTATCATTCATTTGACCTTATAGGCGCTAATGTTGCGATCCAGGATTCACGAGATTGTTTGAACATTTCATGGGCTCAAAGTATGACAGCTGTTGCTAGAAATCCGTGAGCTGCCTGGCTGATGCACGCATCTAATATATATATATATATATTCCTGAATTTGTCTGAAAGGGCTCATATCCGGAGAACTTCAAGCGTGATTTCTACTCGTGATACTCCAATTTCTGGTGAGCCAGGGTCGTCCCTCAAGAATATTCATGGGACTGACCAAAGATTATAACACAATTCCTTCCATCCCTCAGCCGAAACCCCTAAAATGAGTTTGGCAGTCTCGGGGGTCATTGGTGCTCTCTGTGCCCTCGCTGTTGGACTCATAATTGTTGTGATAGTGATACTCTGGCGCAGACGCGCCAGGCAACGGGATCGGCGAAGCTTTGCAGATACACTACGCTCAAGCTACATTGCTTTCTACAAGCCCCCTACGGAACCAACAATCTCCAGTTTTGCAGGCACGGGGAGCTTTGCGTCACACAATGGAAGTAGGACTGCGAGCCTTAGGCCCCCGTTGTCAGCACTACGAACACGGTCGTCCATTGAGCTCGAGCAGAGCGCGTCCGTGCCTGTGCCACCGAAGGAGCCTGGGGAATCCACATTGTCACTTCCGGACAATCTTTATATGCCTGTACGTTCTTATTAACCGACAGAAATCTCAGTGGTGCTGATGCTACTTGCAGGTACCTGTGGAAACATCTCCCGCAGACGAGTCGTCCCACATGTGTGCGACATCAGGCGGGCATTTTGACCGCTCTCCTGATATTTTGTATTCAGAAGGATTTATGGGAGTTCATGGACAGTCATATGGTAACCCAACTCCGCGATCTTGCACAATTTAGTGTAGCTTGCTTGGTGTTTTTGTTGTCTATTTTGAAATTCGACGCGCATTTACAAATGTGCGTGATGAACTTACAATATCACATGATATACACATGACCCAAGGGCCAACGCGTTTTTGGCTTTGAGGACGCTCTTGAAGTCTGACCACCACCACCACCATATTATTACCCGAGATGTCGGCGCCGCCGTCCTCAACTCCCATTCTCTCTCTACACCCATACGTCACCGTGTCTACCTCTAGGCTACAAGCCCTCTACTCCGACATCTCGCGGCAAAAGCACTCAAACCCTACATCGTACCACTCTAATGTTGAATGGTGGCGGCGGGTTCTCGAGCTCCTTGTGAGCACTGGGATGCAGTCAGACTCCGCCAGCCGTCTTTCCCTCACATGTGGACCACGACTAATGGAGCTGGTCCGGGTGCAAGGCGTAGGCAAGCCCCTTGCGCTTGGCGCCGTCGTCGTGCGTTGTCTTCCCGCTTTCATCACTACCGTTGCTGGCAGTCTAATGGCTCATCTGGCCTAGGAAGACTGAACTACAATCTAGCAAGATCCTCATTCCGCGTAACGACTTCCTGAATGCGCAGAAATCGATATACGACCCCGGTTGGCTTCCAGCGCGCATCGCGGCGTATATCGTCGGGAAGCCATTGTGGTGGGCGCTGGAACAGATGGGTGTCGTTGGAGAGGAGGGAATGCTCGGCGGTGGTGGGAGTCCGAGGAGCCACAAAGATACTTTGTGGTGGGGGGAGTATGTGTTTGTAACGCTGCTGGAGGCAGCCGCAGACGAGATTGTGAAGCGGCAGGCGGACAGATTGGGCGGAGCCGGGGACCGGTTATACTCGTTGAATGGTTTCAAACAAGAGTTTGGACCTGTGGTTAGCAGGGAGGGCGCGCTCACGGAGGGGGACGCGATGGCGCTGCTCAGGTTTTTGGAGAGAGATCGCTCCTGCGTGGTCTTTGATAAAGAAGTAAACATGATTTTCTCTTATGGTTATCTCATCCTCACAGCACGCAGGTTGTCAAATTTCTCTCAGACGACCCATCGGATTCACGAGAGATAAATGCTGTCGACAGAGGCATACTCGAGCTCAGAGGCGCCGTGCAAAGTCTCCACGTACAAGTGGATGGGCTTCAACGAAAAATGGATGAGTGCGTCTCTCCATTGTGTTATTTGCTGATTTGTTAACAGGAAGTTCTGGGTTAGGTGTACCCAGAAAGCGTCAGCTGCAGTGCAGCAGAAGCGGAAGCCTATTGCTCTAAGCCACTTGCGATTACGGAAGGAGTTAGAGGATCTCCTCTCCAAGCGCTTGGGCTCACTTGACAACCTCGAGGCGACTCTCCTACGTGTGGAAGCTGCAGCAGGTGATATTGAGGTCTGTCTTCTATCTGCTTGCCGTGCCCGCTGAGAGACTGATTCGCTGCTGCTTTTAAGATTATGAAGTCTTACGAATCTTCGACGACGACGCTCCGTGCGATCCTTGCCCACCCGTCTCTCCAAAAGGATTCTATTGACGCCACGCTGGATGCACTGGCTGACGTGAACGCTGATGCCAAGGAAGTGGACGATGCTGTTAGGATTGGAGCTGATGTTGTCATTGGTGTTGATACCATTGACGATGGAGAATTAGAGGAGGAGCTCAAGGCACTTGTTCTGGAATCAGAGAAGGAGAAGAAGGAACAAGGAGAGTTAGAGAAAGAAAGGGAGTTGAGTGAGAGATTGGGAGCAGTCGGCAAAGTGCCTTCAGTTGTTTCATTACCATCTGGGGAGGCGGTAAAATCGAAGGTGCTGTTGAATTGACCGGTATCTCTGGATTTATTTACTTGCTTACATGGGTGATGCATGACTTCCTGTTCCACTGGACTCGCATAATACATATATAGATAAAATATTTGAAAGATGGAATTGTTTTCTTGTGCAACCTATTCGGTTAAACAGCAGGTGATGGCTCCTCGTAGCATCCACCTCCTGCGATCTGGAAGAACCTGCTTCCAATCCTGCCAGCCTGCTCATCAGAATGGGTGATCCACACCATGGCTTTGAGCGTGGCATCAGAGGAGCGGATTTCGTTGAGCAAAAATTCCTCGACAGCGGCCGACGAGACAGCGTCTAAGGCGGAAGTCGGTTCTAGCGGCGGGATTATAAGCACAATAGTAGGCTAATTGAAGCAAGTGATGCGAACCATCAAGAAGGATGACTTCGGCGGTGTTGAGGCCTACTGCAATAGCCAATGCGAGCCTCTGGGCTTCACCGCCGCTCAAGTTGGACCATTCACGTTCCCAGAGCTCAGGATCGACATCCCACTTGCGGGATATCTCTTGGGCGCGTTCGAGGGGATCGATAGGAGCACCGTGTGCTTTTTTGATGGCACGTGCATGTGCTTTGTGCGCATCAAGGGTGGTCAGAGTCTTGAGAAAAGCCTGAGGGGTGCCCGGAAGCATGGAGGGGCGTTGTGGAACATAGAGGACACGGGTGCGGAAGGCGGGAATGCCTGGGATGACGATGTGAGACGAAGTGAAGGATAAAATGATGTGGGAAAGGCATACCAAGGGACTTGGGTGAGCTAGGGAGACGTGAGAAGGGGAGGCGAAGGATGCGACGCGACTCACGTTGTGCGGTAGAGGACGTCGCCATTGTAGACGATGAGATGTGCGATGCACTTTAGGAGAGTGGTCTTGCCGGAACCGCTCTTTCCACGCAGAACGACAATGTCGCCCGGGTATATGGCAAGCCTGACGCCGTCCAAGATTGCCTGGCCATCTCTGTGGCAGGAAATGTCGCGCAGCTCAAGGAGGGGAGCATTGGAAGTGGTGGCCATGGGAGAAGAGAGACACGTGGGCTGATAGCAGGAATGAACGGTCGCATGGTTCTCTCGATCGCTTAGAATAGCTAGAAGCGCTCAAAGTTAGAGCAACGTTCGATGCGAATTTGATGGGAACGTGATCGGGTCTGCCCTGACGTCAAAGCCGCTTTTGACGTCAGTACGCCCCCGACGCGTCATGGCCGATCCTCGTCCTATAAAGCCACCAGAAACTCTCCAAAACCTCTTCAATTCAACAGTCATGTCCGACACAAACCGCCAGTCTTTCACTGACAAGGCCGGGTCTGCTCTCAAGGTATTTTTTTCACCTATCAGACACACCACATTCCTCACGCCACCATCCAGCCCGACTCCCAGAAGACCACCACCGAACATGTAGGTGATACCATCAAGGGCAAGATGGACTCGGCTGCGTCCACCCTTCAGCCTAACGTAAGCCCCCTTGCAATCATGAATGGCTCCATCTACTCCAACTGTAAACAGACAGAGAAGTCTTCGAGTCAGCGTGCTAGTGACTCCGTCAGCGGAAATCAGAATCAAGATAAGGTGAGTCACACTATATACTATGGTAGCGCCACCTCACATCCATATCTATATCAGGAGGGCATTCTCAATAAGGCCAAGGGCGCTGTTGGAATGGATCAGAAGTAGAGAAGCAACTCTGCTCTAAATATTCTTTTGTCTCGATTTTGACATGCGACGCATGCTGTATTTATACTTGTATCATTGTACCACCATTTGTTTGAATGAGCCACTCGGATCCGTCTCTCATACCTTGCGGGTCCGTTGCTTCTTCCATCATGACTCGTGCCCCATTTAGACCAATATGATAAATCTGCTCTCTTTGTCTACTCTTGCACACCAGCTCTCCTCATGGCACCTAGGGACAAGAAAAAAGCAGACGAAGGTATTGTTGTGACGGCACAACAGAGTCGATTTCATGTCGACGCAGTTGAAGCAACAACGAAAGAGGTAATGTACTTCTGTCGAACACTTCAAATCATTCAAGTCATCCGACGATCTTTTAGATTGACATCAAAGATCTCAGTCTTGCTATTGGTGGTCGTGATCTCCTATCCCATGCGACCATTACCCTACGGGAGAACAGACACTATGTCCTCGTCGGCCGCAACGGTACGGGAAAGTCCACTCTGTTGCGCGCTCTAGCGGAGGGCCGCATACCCGGTGTTCCATGGAGCCTACACATACTACTTCTTGGACAGACGAATTATGTGAACAGCAGCACTCTCGACGAGAGCCTCGCTGCTCTACGCTTTGAGGACGGCACCGTCCTCGAGCACGTCATGCGAAGTGACGCAAACCGTGAACGCCTACTCGCAGAATCTAAACGTATGTAGCTCAGCGCGCCGTCTCCTCGCCATGCTCTCTATACTTAGCGCAGAAGGCAGACCTATCCGAGGCCTTAGAAAACACCAAAGACCCGCTCGCCGTCATCGCCGCCATCCGCAAGCTCAAACACGAGCGTCTCACTCGTACACATGATGAAATGGCCAAGATCGCTGCACGGCGGAGCGGAGCTCGTGGGGCGAAAGCCCGCAAGGACCTCATCGCCGCAGAGGAAAAGGTTGCGGCCTCTGCGGCGTTGCTCCAGCAGCCCAGGAGTGAGATAGACGCGATGGCGATACAGGAAGAGACGAGGGAGGCGGTGGATATCCTTGCAGACATACAGGCATCTTTGGACGCTATGGACGCAGCTAGTGCGGAAGTGCGCGCGCGGACAGTACTTTATGGACTTGGGTTTTCACAGGAGGCTATCATGAGGCCGTATACGACGCTCTCTGGTGGCTGGAGGACGCGGTGCTCCCTTGCGAGTGCACTCTTTCAAAAGGTCGACATTCTCCTTCTGGATGAGTGTACGAACTTTTTGGATTTGCCTGCTATCGTCTGGTTACAGAGCTTTGTCCAGAATCTCACTGACACGACTGTTGTGGTCATGTACGTCCTCAGCCTCCTTGGCGATGGAAAATACTAAAACGCACCCCACTCTCTAGCACCCACGACCGCGACTTCGCAGATGCTGTCGCTGACGAGCTACTGGTCCTACGAGAACAAAAGCTGGAGCATTTCAAGGGCAACCTCTCCCTTTACGAATTCGAAAGGCATGCTAAAACTGTGCACCTCACTCGTATGCAAGCTGCACTCGACAAGAAGACCAAACACATGGAGTCCTCCATATCCAACGCCCTAAGTGCCGCCAAACGCACGGGGGACGACAAGAAGCTCAAGCAAGTTGCATCGCGGCGCAAGAAGATCGAAGAGCGTACTGGGCTCGAAGTTGGGCTCAAGGGCGGTCGATTCAAGCTTAATCGCGACCTCGCAGGCTATCACCTCACAAACCGCGATGCCATTGAGATACCCACCGTTGACCCTCTCGTGCGGATGCTCATCCCGAGTGAGCCGCCGGACCTCCGCTTTCCAGGGGCACTGGTGGCTCTAGAGAAAGTGTCATTTGCATACCCCCGTGCGCGAACGATGACGCTGGTGGACGTAGATCTGGTCATACACCCTGGAGAGCGGGTGGGGATCGCAGGACTGAACGGTAGCGGAAAGTCTACGCTCGTCGGGCTGGTGGATGGTGGGCTGACCCGAACGAAAGGGAATGTAACGCGCCATACGAGAGCGAGGATACAGTGCTTTTCACAGCATGCAGTTGAGGCATTGGAAGAGAAGGGGAAGACGGATGGGGAGCTCACGGCGCTGAAGGAGCTGATGGAGGTTAGCGCTGGGCAACTGTCTGAACAAGAGGCGCGTGGTCTGCTCAATGGTTTGGGGCTGCCCGGTAAGATCGCGAGCGATGTCCCTGTCGTGGCATTGTCGGGTGGGCAAAAGGTATGCATTATTATCGAACGCACTGCGCCTCTCTTGACTCTTTATTAGGTTAGGTTGGCCCTCGCGAAGCTCATCTTCTCGCCACCACATCTCCTCGTGTTGGATGAAGTGACGACACATCTGGATGCAGACACCGTCTTGGCACTCGTTGATGCTCTCAAACAGTACCAAGGTGCATTGCTCGTCATCACTCATGACAGGTACGTGCCATTCTTTCGTATATTACAGATTCAATTAACTGTTGCTAGATTTTTCATGCGGTGTGTAGTGGAGGGTGAGTCGCCCAATGAATCGCCGGACGGGAGTGACGATGAGGAGGACGAGGAAGATGCTCATCGGGAATGGCAGGCCAAGCCAGGTGTCGTCTACCGCTTGATCAAGGGGCAGTTGAAACCGCTGGATGGTGGAATGCGAAAGTATGAGGCGATTGCGTTGAAAGCCAGCAACAAGCTGGGGGTCCTCAAGTAGTTAGATAATATCAATTTCACTTGATCTAATCAAGGCTTCTATCTTTCTTACATTGACCATCATGGTTGCGATCCGTCTACGCCATCCTTCAGGGGTGTCTACTATCCAAGTAGACCTCGAGCGCGATGATTTCACCGTCCAAGATCTCCAGCAAGAGATCTACGCCGCCACAAAGATACTTCCATCACGTCAGAGCTGTGCGTGAATTTGAGTCAATATCCTACCATACAGCCTAATGCAGAGCGACTTCGATGACAGTGAAAGCTGGATACCCACCACATGCACTAACTATGATACCAGAGCTCCCCATAGAAAGTCTTGGGTTGAAGCCAGGGGAACAGATCATCGTCAGCGAGCTTCCAGGCACTACACCTTCGCCCGCGACGTCCACTTCAGGTCAGAATCCAGCGTCTGCACCTATGAGGCCGAGCCCATTTGGATCCCAGGCTCCAGCAATTCCGCGAGCATCGTCACCCTCAGCACCAACTACAGCCAAGCCGAGTGGCCCAGATCACGTCGAAACCGATGGTGGTGTGCTTATACACAGGGCAAGCACATTTCCCAGCCGGTCTTCATCTCCTTGAACGCGTTATCGCAGATTGTCCCCGATGATAATTCGTGTCTGTTCTCTGCGGTGTCACTGCTTTTTGAGCAGAGCATTGATAAAGCTCCTGAGATGCGGAAAAGTACGTCTCGTCCTGGTTGCACCTGATTAGTCTACTGATGGTCGTTCAGTTGTAGCAGACGGAATTCGTGGGGATCAATCAACATATAATGAGGCCATCCTTGGGTATGTACGCGTGTCCCCCTTGCCCAGAATCACACTCATTAATGACGTCATTAACTTCATTAATGTCAGAATGCCACCAGAACAGTACATTGCTACCATCCTCAAACCGACGACTTGGGGTGGCGCAATCGAGCTTACTATCCTCGCAGCGCATTATAACACAGAGATTGCAAGCATTGATGTTGAGACGGGCAGAATCGATCACTTCTCACCAGCCGCCCCCACAGGTGGAATGCGATGTATCCTCATCTATTCTGGCATACATTACGATGCAGCGACCTTAGCTCCTATGGCAGACGCTCCTGGCGAGTGGCACCAGACGATATTCCCTGTGGTATGATCCTATGTTCTGTGGTTAATCCTTAGGCTTCTGACGCCCCTTCCCGAGTGTAGAGTTCACCGGACGACCCGGATCCAGTCATGATTGCCGCCAAGAAGCTGGCCGACATCTTGCGAGCGAAGAAGGCCTATACCAACACTTCGACGTTTGACCTGAAATGTGAGGTATGACCTTTCGGTGCTTTCATCTAGTTTTCAATGCCTGAACCGTCAAATATAGGTATGTGGTCAGGGCTTGAAAGGAGAGAAAGATGCTCGTGCCCATGCAGAGCAGACAGGGCATGTACGATTCGGAGAGTATTAATATGAGTTAAGACATGGAGTGCTCAACAGAAGGACTGTGTAAATGACCACGGAGTAGCAATTCATACAAAATCAATTCTCTAACCAACGCATGCAAGTTTTTTTGGAAGGTATTAGGCAACGCGCCTTCGACAAGAAGCGAGGACGAGAAGAGTGGCAAAAGATGGGGGTACCGCGGATCGAACGCGGGACCTTCAGAATCCAAGTAAACTTCAGTCTGCTGCTCTCCCAGCTGAGCTATACCCCCGATACATTTAGAAAAGACCATGTCAATATACAGGCGCAAGATCCATGTCTTTGTTGACTTAAAAATCTACAACTTTCCACACTCTATCTCCAACACTACTGGGCAGTGATCAGAAGCACCATAGATCTCGTCTCTAATTTCACACTACACAAATGTACGTCAGTATATGCATATTTCCTAACCCTTAAAAGAGTGCCACGAACCAGCTTTGCCTGTTCTGTGATTCGTTTACTCAAAACGACTATCCGGATTAATAAATCAGGTCTTGTATATGAATTTGTGGTTATAGGCTTACACATGTCAAGGCGCCAACCTGTCCCATTCTGCCGGGCGTTGAAACGATAAGAGAAATAAGTATAATGCCTGAGATCTGGATGAAGGTGACGCCAAATGTCAACAAATTTCTCCGAGGAATCCGATGAACACAAAATGTTCTTGAAAGCAGTGGTCTCTGCTTCAGTATATCCAGGTGTCTTATTCCAATTTGACTTAGCATTGCGAAGATCTTTGGAAATGGTCAGGCAACTTGTCTTATGGACCTATCGTGAAGAAATCCCTACCCATTTCTGTTGGGGCAACATTCAGGTCGCCAGTCCATATAACGGGCTTCTTTTTGTCAAGCGCACGGATATAGGTATCAAAGTGAGTGTTCCATTCCTTTTTTGTATCCATGGTCTTGTCTTCGTAAGTTCACTTTCACCGAGAAAAACACTCCAAGCATACCTTTAAATTTTGGCCGGCATTGACGACATAGGTTCCAATAATGTAATAGGCATCGAACTCTAGCGTGATGATCCTCCCTTTCACCAAAGACGGGTCAGGATGGCCAGGAAGCGTCATATCAACACTGAGTGGCTTGTACTTGGATAGGATTGCTGTACCGGCTGATTTGGTTTATTAGCCATGCGTGTGTTATAACAAAGGATGGATTCACAGTAGCCCTTCTTATCGGCGATTGACCAGTATCGATGTGGGTAACGGTTGGTTAGGGCAGGATCAACAGGCTCGTTATTGACCTGATGTTGACCCGGAAGTATCAGTATTTCCAACGATGAGAGGTCTAGGACTTTTACCTTTGTCTCTGTCAGGACTAAGATGTCAGCGTCTTCTGCTTCAACGTAGAATTTGAAACCCTGTGAATCTTATGAGGAAACATCAAAGGAAGTATATGATTTTCGTGCCTTCTTCGAGCTCGATGCTAAGCCGCATATATTCCATGTAGCGAGTCGTAGAGTCCCTGGTGTTTTCGGAGGGAACGTAATACTGACTGGCATTACTTTGTTCGTCGGCTGTGTGTTCTCTGATGTTGTTGCGTCACCTGAGTCCACTTTCGTTTTTTTTGTCTTGGTCGCCTTTGCTTTATCCTCGCCATCATCCGTGTTCTTACGCTTCGGTGGCATCACGGCAGATCGAACGACTATTTTCGGGGATGGAGGTGTACCGTAAAAGTCGAAGCACGTTGTTCAACTTCGAACAACCAGACAAGGAAAGAAACAGTGCCACATCAGGGTCACATGACAGTTGACAATGAAACGCGATCGGGTTGGAGGACCAGGTCCGAGTGCCGATCACAAGGTTGAACTTCCAGATTGTGCCACAAACTTAAACTTTTTTGGGGGCGCAGTGAGCCACCCGTGCCATTCCAATCACAAAAGAGCGAGCAAGCTGTGGCACAACTGCTATAAGAGCTAGTTCTGTTCCTCCTTACCAGCTGTGGCCTCGGCCGTATTCCGTCCCATGCTCTCACATAGAGGATTTTCTGCTTGGATCGTTGTCGACGGAAAGCCTCTGCCTGAATATCTGGTTGCCGTGGATTCTAATAAGAATCGCGTATCGTGTTGGATTCCTAGCGAGGAGGGAAAAGTGCGTGCATGTACCTTTCTTGTGATCAGATAGAGGACTGAAACTGTGACAGAGCTTCGCGGTGCACTGGCAGGATCATGGAAGCAAAGTAGACACCTGCTCATTTATAACATTGGATGGGTTGGTGGTGCCGGGGCGATTCCTTTTTGGTGATGGGACGGCGTCGAGACAGGGAGTTAGAACGTCACTCAACACAGAACGACCGTTTATGTTCCAGAAAGTGGACTATGCCGGTGAGCTTTATTCTTCTGCTCTCGTTGTGCTGAAAGATTGAGAGGATATAGAGGAGCATTTGACTTCGGAAGGATCCTCTTCCAAAGAGCTAGGAATGATTACCTTGCGCATAAAGCGTGTCGCTCGAGTGAGCACGCACCCTTCCAATGCAATGTTAGAGCTCCCTTCGAATTCACCGGGCAGGCAGAAGCTAGGAGACCATTGTATCGGGTGAGTAATCTACTTATCCTGGCCTGTCTAATCAGCATCGTGACTTTTTTGGCACTCTCAGATTCGGCCAGGAAACGCGTACGAGTGAGCAATATCCGACGACATGGTCAGTGGTAGCGTACGAAAGGACAGAACGGAAAAACACTCAGCCATGCACCTACGTGTCTTTCATTTTCCGATATAGGTCTCGTGGTGCGTTTTCCTTCTCACTTAACATACGCCACATATAATAGGTGTGTTTAGAGTTCCTAGAGGCACAGGGCATTGCTGCGGAGCCAGAGCTTGAAAGCTCACAGGCTCCACTAAAGCGCCAGCCCATGCGCCGAGTCGTCAGCCTTCCTCCATCGATGCCATCGATGGACATGCCAACACCTCCAAGGAAGAAAGCAAAGGTTGCCATGATTTCTCAACTGGTAAGCCCGCGTATAACGTGCTTCGTGCTTGACCGACGCGTATGCAGGGACCTTACGCACGGCTGGCGCACGACGCACGCAGAACCGTAAGTTTGCGAGTGGACCCAAGGAAAGGTGGTTTCCCTGGACAGAACCTTATGCACTCCAACAAGACGCAACCTAAGAGCCCCTGGGGAGACTCGGGAGATAGCAGTACTGAGGCGGGTGGGAGTCAAGACTCGAACTATTGAACTGGGTTAGCGGGCTGGTCCCAGGTTTGTTGTTTACCGTCGATATGTTTTCTCGATGTCACGTTGTGCTCGCTTTCGTTGCTTTGTTATATCACATCCCATGTATTACACGCCTATGATATAAGCTTCACCCTAGTTCTTTTCTCTCTTTTGCCTTCTGAATCCTACAACTCGGTTCATGATGCTAGACTAGGGAGTTGATATAGTTCTCGATGTCTGCATGATATAAGTAAGATAATGTTGCAGAGGCTTTCAAAGTCGTACAACATACTCGCATAGCCATTGGAGGCAATCTTCGCAGAATCGTTGACATTTGGGTCGGTTCCATGCGCTGATTCATACGCATCGGGAACACCGTCCTGGTCTGTGTCGACCGGAGCCTTCAAAGTACCAATATAAGAAAACACTTATCATCGTCTTGCAAGCATCAAACAGCGTACAGTTCCACCAGAAATAGGGCCTGGGCCATTGATGGGTGAAGCGGTGGGATCTGAGATTGTCGTGCCAATTTTTCCAAGAGAGCCCAACTCGGTCTCAATCAAGTACTTGTCCACATGGTCTCGGGACTTGCTGGCTCCCGCAGACGCTATGACCTTGTTAAGCGCGGCGAGCGGATCGAGCAGCGTGCCGACTGTGGGATAGTTATACTTTGTGGCTTGGAAATCAACAGGCGAGTAGTTATCGGTAGATTGCGACAAAATCCACCCGTTGAGGGTACCATCCTGGCAGCACATGTATAAATATGGGATTGAATATAAGGCACTGGATGTGAGATGTTTACCTGATCAGGGTCATAATAGTTGTTGGAAACGTAAGTGTGGAAGTTCGCGTTGCCACGTGTGACTAACATTTGATGTTAGAACCACTATGAAAGGGCGAGAACAATTGATTTGACACATACAAGGGTGAGTCGTAGTCGACGGGCCGCTGTGAGATTTGTCATGAAACCGGCAGAGCGGATGTGAGCCACGTATAACGCACCTTATGAAAACATTATTCAGGATGTTTGCATAGGATGCACCATCTGAATCTCCAGCAATGTATCCGCCACCGCCACCCCAGTTATAAACCTGCAACGCAGAGGAAGAATGGTAAATAAGTTACCTAATTTTAGACAACAAAGCACAACCAGGCTTACCACATTGTTGACAAACTCATTGACTCCCTTGACCTTCGGGTTTCTGGTTTTGTTGTCGATATACAAGGATCGAATGATACTGACACCGCCGTCTGTCTGAATAAGTCCGCCACATGAGTGGGTCTCAAGGCCCTGAGCGATAATGGAGTCAGAGATAGTGACGTTCGACACATCCCCGTTGATGGAAAAGCTCTCGTCGCGGCCCCACGACACGGATACGTGATCGAAGATCATGTTCGCGCCGTTCGCAATAGTGACGGCATCCTTTCCGCTGTCGCCTTACACTACTATAAAGCGTCACTGAGGCTGGGTAGTGACATCATAACACATACCAGGCGTGCCCATTCTGAAGCGAATATAGCGTGTAATGGTGTTGTCTGCACCAGAATAGGACAATCCATTGCCGTAAATGGTAATACCTTGTCCTGGTGCTGTTTGTCCTGCGATCGTGACATGACTACTGACGACTATTCTGTCCGAGATTGTGATGAGGCCACCAACAGCGAAGACAACAAACTTTCAGACAATGAGCATCGACAATGACTCCTAGAGCAGCAGCTCACTCGGTTGGATTGAGACACGGCATCACGGAAGCTTCCAGATCCAGAGTCGTTCAAGTTGGTGACAATATAGACGCTGCCTCCGCGACCACCTGTTGACTGAGCTCCAAAGCCTGAATAGAGACGTTCAAGGCCGTATAAAGCAGTAGCAGGTCAAATAAAACTCACCTTCAGCGCCCGGAAATGCGAGCAAGGCTGAGCAAGAAGAGATGGCTGTGGCAACGGTGGCAATTAAGGAGAGCCTCATCATTTACTCAAAGGGTGGGTAGCAAGCGATTAAGCAACAGCTCATACTTAAATATTTGTAGAACCATAAGCATATGCTTTGCAACCGAGCTTAACCCAGAATTAATCCAGTGGAAGGAGGATTCGAGCATTGTGGGAGGCCAGCCAGAACGACGGTCCGGTATGAACCATCACATGTGGATTTCAGGATGTCTGGTGCTATAATAACGAAAGAGATCGGCGTCATTCCTGAAAGCACAACGGTCAACTATAGACAGTGTTCCAGCCTTGGTGTATAGATACGAGAAGAACATCGGGACGTGTGACTGACAACAGGACTTTGGAGCAGCACATGTATCCTGAGTAGCGGGCCGTGAACGGTTTGATTGCTATCACATGAGACTCGACAGAATTATCAGCGGCCACTGGAAGATGAAAAGGCGTGCGGTTGGAGCAAGCTGAATATGAGTATGTATCAAGAGCAGGATAACCGAGGATTAGACTTGCCCCCAACTCAAGGAACGGTCACGGGATCTGTTGTGTATTCCATTGATTCAAACTCAATCCTTCACTATTCGAACAGTACTTATGGCGAGTGAAATTGTCCTTCATGTTTGGCCGTCTCAATGGGGTCTTGCTTCTTTTGAGCCATTGTGCCTAGCAACTGTTCTGTACCTTCAACAAGTATTGCCTGGCAAATTTTCTGTGACTGAGTGTAACGACCCCTCCATCTCTCCGACTGGTAAGTGTATGCCAACCTTTTGAGTTGCGAACGCTAATTGAAACTATTTTCCAGGGCAACTTCCGTTTTTGACTCATGACCAACACACGGTTTCGTCTTTTGTGCCTATCATAAAATATGTTGCAGGACTCAAAGGCAATCTCGACGTATCTTTGAGTAGCACGGAGAAGTCCCAGACCACAGCCTGGTGTGCCCATATGGAATCGAATCTAGGAGATATAGTAGTGAGTTCTTGTGATAATTTAGTTATCGCGTCAGCAGATTTTGATCCTCTATTGCTTTAGTCTTACACGCTCTATTCAAACCAAAGCAACTGGGTCAAGCTAACGCATCCCGCGTTGGCATCCATATACTCAATCCCTCAACGTTATTATGTTCCGGGTCGCATACGTGAGATGTATAAGCCCCGTCTTGAAACTGCAGGGCTTTGGGATGTCCAAACTCAGGAGGAGGGAAAGAACCCTTTCAAAGAAGACAAGAGTAGACAAAGGGATAAAAATACAAGGACGTTTCAGGAGGCGTTCGGACGTGAAAAGGTGCATATAGAAACTTATCATAACGGCCCCTTGCTAATAACATCGATTTGATCAGGTTCTGGAAAAGGCACGCGCCAACCTTGAAATCTATGCTCGACTTCTTAGCAAGCGAGACTTCATTTTTCTGGATAGGTACAAGTCATTCACATTACCTCGAGACAAGTTGTCTGATTTCTGACTTTACATTAGACCGACTTCTTTGGATGTCTTATTGGCCGCCCACATTCAGCTCCTTTTAAAACCCGAATTTCCCGACCCCTCTGTTCAAAATTTACTCAAGGAGACGTATCCGGTGCTTGTCTCTCATGCTCGACGTGTTTTCAGTCATGTTACCAGTGAATCGCAGTTGCAGATTATTCCTTCCCAAACGTTTACCTGGAACTCGTTGTTTCCATTACAGGCTGTCACTGCACGGCCAAAACGCAAGCTCTCTGAGGAAGACCTCCATTTTCGACGCATGCGATGGGGTTTTTATGGTCTGACGTTAGGGTCTTTGGCGGTTTATCTTGTTACATCGTATCGGACAGCTGCTCGTCGCAAGAGCTTGTGATTTGCTTTTAGTAGCAATTCTATGGAGTGTGTATATATACAATATTACCAACGATTTCAAGTTCCACCGTGACGTGACGTGTATTGTCACGCGACTTGAATAATGACCCATTTCTCTTCCTAACTTGCGTTTGCGTCTACTTTGCGTCTACAACTACCACCATGGATGAAGATCTGATCGTCGTCGACGACGTCGATGCTGTTGAACCTCAGCCAGGACCGTCTACTGCTCATTCACACGATTTCAATCTTCGCCATAAGTCTGTCCCACAACATCCCATTGCTTCAAGTTCTCGCCTACGAAGTGGCAGTAATACAACCTATGTAGAGACAACAGAAAGAACAACACGTTCATCAGCATACAAGAACAAACCACAACCCAAGCTTAAGCTCAAATTGAGCGATAAGGCTGCTGCCCAGGCGCCTGGGATGTCATTTCTTGGGCAATACGACAGAGAGTTGGATTCCGATGACGAGGATTTGGCTTTTGAAGAGCAGTTTATACTGAGAATGCCTCCCGGAGAGGACTTGGACAAGTTGAAGAAAATGGTTGCTGCGAGGGAAGTCGGAAATGATGTCTGGCTCAAGTTTAAGGGTAAGTGACGCGTTTTTGTCGTGTGTTTTTCTCTTCATTGCTCTTTCTAGATTCCCGTCGTGCAGTCTTTCATATAGGAAATTCCACGTATTCTGCAAAATTAGTTGATCTCCCATGTATCATTGAGTCACAAAAGACCCTCGATAACAAGCAAATGTTTAAAGTTGCAGATATATGTCAGGTCGCACTACTGTCCTTATCAACTCCTTTGATCGACTAACTTTTCTTCTACAGATGCTGGTTGTAGATAAGAAGCTTGAGACCGAGGAAACCCTTGCCAATCAGAAAAACTTCAACATTGATGAATTCATTTGGCCACATGGGATCACACCTCCTTTGCACCACGTTCGCAAGCGTAGGTTCCGCAAAAGAGTCAACAGACGAGTTTGTCGCATGCTTTGATTTAACCTGAATCTGCGCTCAATTACCCGGCAGACTATCGAGAGTGTCGAGCAAGAGGTGGAGAGATTACTCGACGAGGATGCGCTAGCTGCCGAAGTCAAGTACGGTATGTACCTACATGCTGAGGCTTAATGACGGTGCAATATTCAAGGTACTTCCAGAAATTCTTGAAAATGTTAATCCAGATCTCTCCGACTCAGAATTTATCGAGCGCGAGGAGCCTATCGATGCTCCAACTCCAGCGATTTCTGACACTGGTGAGCCACAGACGCCAGGATATGATATGGGCGACGAAGGAGATGAAAGAGAAGAGGATGCAGGTGATGAAGAAGGAGCGGAAGGTGACATTGACGAAGAGCTGGCCGCTGAGCTAGATTTAGCTATGGCAGATGACGAGGAGGACGAGGAGGATGTTGATGACGAGGATGATGATGAAAGTGAGGAGGACGAGGAGGACGAAGATGATGATGATGAAGACGTTCAAGCGAGGAAACTCCTTAATGAAGAGGTTCGGGACCTTGAGGCAGCTGTGGCAAAGAAGGGCAAAGAAGTCGCCAGCTCAGCAAACCCTCTGATCAAGGTGCGAATCAGCCTCAAATTCGTCAACTAGTAATCTCACCATTGACCACAGAAACGCTTCGAGGATGCATTGAAGAAGTTGACAGCGGATCTTGAGATGAAACTAGCTCAGCGAGATGAACTCAAGGAAAAGCAGCGAATGAAGAAAGAAGGGATAGCAGCAATGGATCCGGATACTGATCCTGAAGGTGGCATGGCTGATGGCCATGATGCAGATGCAGATGAAGAGGATCTGTTTGGCTCGGAAGACAGGGCAGGGATGGATATTACTTGAACAGCGCCTACCAATTTAACCTGTGTTCTCTGATCTTCCCTAATTTCAAGTTACATTTAAAAGTTGCAATTAGTACTAAGATGGTGGCAAAAGGCAAATAAGACCAGCTTGAAGCACCAATGGTGCATACATAAAGCACATGAACGGTGCAAACCATACAGAAAAAAATTCCCAATCCTGGATGCCTTGTAGCATTTGCTCCTGCCCAAACAACAACCAGCCTAAACCTAAGAGGGAGTAACCTGCATATCTTGCAAGTCGACTAAGTAAGGACCCGTGAGGGGATGAAATCGAGAGGGGTACACCGAGAGCAATAGCAAGAAGGGCCGCAAGCGGGAAGTTCAGAACGGTAGTAATTGATATCACGGTCGAGGCAAAGCACATATTAAGGCCTTTCAGCACAGCAGATAGAGGGCTGGTATTTCGGGATGGATGATAAGGGGGAACTAGGAGCACACACAAGGGGCTCAGCGCAAACGACGCGAACACTGCAGGCGAAGCAATCTAGGCAGGATGTTATTATATTTGTTAGGTATAGGGTGAGCTAAAACTCACCTGCAGATGTTCAATAAACCATGAACTAGTAATTACACCAAAAAGCAGCGCGCCACAGGCGTGTGTCGCGCTCATGATGCCCAAGACTGTGAGAACAGGCCTTCGGCGCCTTGACCATTCGTTTGCGGAAGTTTTTTCAACACCAAGCTGCATCCAAGCGGCGCTTGTCCAAACCTTCAGACCTCCAAACATCATTGCAACACTGATCAGGACCGCGCTAGGTAGATAGCTCCCGATTTTGAGGAATCGGTCGGGTCCTGTGAGAACATAGAAGAAGAATGATGCATGAAGGCGCTCCAACAGGTTGTTACTTGTTCGCAGAGTGGACTCAATGATACTTTTTGAATCATCAGTGTGATAAAAAGAAAATAACAAGAACCTTACCGGCCGATTGCATGGAAACCATGGGGTCCAGCCGCAGGCAGAGCAAACAGTGTAATGGCGTCAATTCTGAATCTGGTGAAAGGGGTGCTAAGACAGGTCTCTGAGGGGGAAAGGATGACGAAAATTTACCTATGAAACAATCCGTGGATGCCACTAGGTCGCCCTTGAGTCTGATATTCGAATTGACGGAGAATATTCTTTGCTTCGGATACGTAGGCTTGGACTTCAGGTTTTTCACGTATGAATTTAGGTATGCGAGAAGGCAATGAATCCAACCCAACGTGGTCGTAGTTGATGACGGGCACGCCTTCTTTCTGTGAAATGCGATGGAGCGAGTTGAGTAGATCCTGATTGGGGAGACGTCCATTCAACCCTTCTGTGAAATGCACGAATCAACGAGGCAGAGTGACATGAAAAGGCTCCTACGAACCAAAAAATATACCAAGGTGTGAAAAGGAGTGTCCTGGGTAGTCAATACAAAGAGCAGTCCAGATAACACCAGAAGACAGGGCCAAGTTGTCAGCACTCAAACCTACGGTCACTAGGTATCAGAATAATGTTGACAGGCATTGAAACCAATATACTAGATGAGAGAGTTCCATGGTATGCAGAAAGCCATGCGTGCATGCCCTCCAAATATCCATCACTAACCACAAATATAATGTCTTTGGCCCAGAGGGAGTAACCTGCAAGAGCTGTGAAGTAGAGGACAGATTCATTTGGGCAGAAGACTATACGTTTGAGGAAGCCGGCGAGAGCAAGGACCTCAGCCACACCTCGAAGGTTGAGGGTGCCATCTCCTTCGCCAGTCCGACTAAGCCACGAGGCGCTAATCATCATGGCTTCATTTCCTGGTGCCCGCGGAGATTCTAGTACAGCATAAGCATTTGTACCTGACTTCTGCTATTTACAAAAATTCAGTCAATAGACCTATTCACACAAAAGTTTGTCGACTCACGCCGCTTTTAGCGACAAATGTGTAGTTCTGGGGAGATGACGATATTCCGAGTTTACGAAATTCAGAAGTAATGAAATGAGCTCGTCTGGAAAATATTCGAGTCAGAGTTGAAGACTTCCACCATATGTACTTTGTTCTTACTCCTGGCTCGTTGCGTTGTTGTCCCGGAGCTGTTCCAATTTACCCAAATACATGTCTGCAGCGTGGACGTCATTCCAACTCCAGTAAGTGTTCACCTATGCACATTTAGGATGTTGAAGAATAATGCATGTGAAGTAGATGTACCTGATTAGGTTGCAGCGCGTTTTCGTCTATGTATGTTCTCTGTCCGAGTCGTGGTGACGGTATTATCAACATCCAAGTATATCCCGTAATAAATAGTGCCAATCTTGCAAATAGGTTGAGAATTGGATATGAAGTGGCCAGCGAAGATACACCCACTTTAGCCATGTCAGTCTGTGGATAAGGAATGAAGTGACGGCCTTTCGTCTGCGTATACGGGCCGTGCTTGCGTTCGACGCGCTTCCTCGGAATCGTTGCGTCATTTTGAGCACCAGGTGTTTCCATGACGCTGCCTTTGGCTCAGGTGGCATAGTCGAGGATATGAAAGGAAGGAGAGTACTTCAAGCGCTCAAGTCACGCCTCGACATCACAACGTCACGCCGCACGCGTTTTGCTTTCAAACGCCCTCATCTCATCTCACTTTCTGCTCGTCTTGTTAGCCTTCTATGCCCCCGAAGCGGAAACGACGCGTTTCTATATCTTCGAAAGGTCTTGCTCCTGGGGAGCAGCTTAAAAGAAGTGCACTTCCAGGCAATAACTCCTCCCGTTGGAGTTGGGTCGGGACAGAGGTCCTTTCAGTCTCAGGAATTACCCCTGAACATCTTCTGATATCATGTGGGCTCTCGAAGAGAAATAACAACCCGTTCTGCCCCAATAAATACTTGCCGAGTTATCAACGGGTCGCAGCAACCCACCCTGTACACAACCCGACACATACAGGGGGAGAATTAGACGATGATATCATCATAATATCTGATGATGAAGGACCGCCTTGTAGCGCCAAGAATTGCAAGTTTAATCCTAACTGCCTGAACTATCTGCGCCAAGAGGACTGGGAAGATGAAGGTAAACAGGTATCCTCCTTTCTTCAAATTATGTGCTCACCTTGCTGGGCGCCCAGATGATGCTTCTGAGGCCTTCCTTAAGGCTACTGTGGTAGAAGAAAATCCCACTCTTAACACGAGAGAGTCAAATTTTCCCGTAGGTTTGAAGGTGCGCCTCCTGCTACTTTGCAGTTAATCTATCTTAAACAACGGACGGCAGAACTTGGGCGCAACGTGTTACGCTAATGCATCCCTTCAAGTAAATGGCTCGTAATGCAATCGAATTTCCATAACTGAAAAAAGTCGTTCTTCGTAGGTCTGGTTTCGGGACTTGACCTTTAGGTCTGGAGTATACCAATGTGTGCCATCCGACAGTTCAATTTCAAAATACAAAGTGTGTCTTATCCATTCTTGAACCCTCCATTTTCTTATCTCAGGCCCTTGTAGGAATCACCCATATTTCAACTTCAAGTTACATTTTCTGCTCTGCAGGAAAGCATTCAAAACTGCTTTAATCCTATCAAACTCGTCGAGAGTTTACACCTTCGTACTTCAGAACAACAAGACGCACAAGAGTACGCCAGATGGTTTCTCTCTCTGCTACTTCGACCTCAGTCATTCTTGGAACTATCTAGATTTTCGAAACTCTTTATGTCTCACCTTGATGTCGAATTCAAGAAACAGGCCAATCCCAGAGTCAAGTCCCTTGTTACTGACCAGGTGATAAACCAGTTTGAACAGATGGCCCTCGGCTTACTCTACACAGTTTCAAGGCACCCAGGTCTACGGCACTATATGTAATCGATGCAAATACCGCTCAGAGCGGGCTTCTGATTTTTTAGAGATTGAAATAAATCTCAAGGTTTTTCTATAATTAATTTGATAGCTCTATCACTCACTCTTTCCCCGTTTGCACAGAACAATGCAAAGTTAGAAGACAGAATCGAAGCCGTTCTTCAGCCCGAGATCTTGTCGGGTGACAATCAGTGCGTTAAACTTTCAATCAATCATCTAGGCCGCGTCCCAATCTGGCTACAATTTTAGGTACTTTTGTTCTCAGTGTGAAAGTCTTCAAAATGCTACACGTTATACTGAACTGAAAGAATTGCCTCCGGTCTTACATTTCTCTTTGCTTCGTTTTGTTTATGATATTACTACCATGGAGCGCAAAAAGTCCAAACATTCTGCCTCATTTCCCAAAACATTGGACATGGCTCCTTTCATGATGTCTCGAGGTGAAGGGCCATCTTCTGGGATTCACGCTTCTGCCGACAACGTGTACGAGCTACGCGGTGTATTGCTCCACAAGGGACCAAGTGCGTATCATGGGCACTACGAAGCTCAAGTGTTTGACGAAACGTAGGTTCCATATCCTCCCTTCTTTCAGCCCAGGGATTGATTCTTGTACAGGAAGAAATCATGGTACCAATTCAATGATGAAAACGTCACCAGGATCAAGGCATTAGGCGACAAGTCTCGTATCAAACCAATTGTCGTGGGCGATGACGATGATCCTAACGAGAAGTATGTAAGAGTGACGTCCTTCTCTGCTCCCCGTTTACATTCTGCTTTTTCACAGGTCACAGAATCGAAAAAATCGAACGAATGCTAGAAAGAGACGCCGGGTTGAAAGTGGAGACGAAAGGTTAGTGTGCTCAATGCGCAAATGAGTTGAATTTAAGTCTTTCTTTCAGTGATTTTCAACTTGTTGTTGCGGGAGAAAAGATGCACTCAGAGTATGTGAATTCCCACTACTTCAGCTAGCAGGCTCAACGTGATCTCCAGGTATATCTCGTCAAAGGATGCGTATATGTTGATATATGCGCGGAGAACCAAGTCCGTGAGCTCGCACTCGTGCGACACAAGAATGGACATCCCCAGACCACCTTCTGACGCTCTGGAATTCGTCAATGCTCTGAACGCAAGCCACGGCGAAGCCTGCGAATCATACGACAAAAAGTATGTTTGGGTGAAATGTTCGAATAGAATATAGTGACCTCGATATTTCAGGGCAACGCTTATCAAGGCACGGTTTCTTGAAAGGAGGAGGAGGGTAGTGAACATCTATCGCGCATGGCATACTGATGCTATGGACCAGGTAGGTCACATATTTGATGTCATAAGGAGGGATGAAATTAAATGCACTCTAGGACACGGTTTTAGTCAGTCGACAGGCCCTTTCCGAATGGCTTTCGCAGCATCAGGGTAAATCCGCCTTGTCTATTGCTGCAGGTGAATCAGATGGGAAACACGTGGAGCGAATTACACTGGAAGACATTACGTGCGTTCACGGGGCAGTTGACCCTAACAAAGCTAACTGTATCAAGCGAATCAAACGCGTGCGTCTTTTTGTTCGTATTGTTAAAACTTTCAGCTTATTGGGCCATCGTCAGTCAACTTATCTCGACATTGTTAACGATACTGGATGGGAGTTTGGCCCTTCTCTCACGGTGTCTGACATTTGTGTCGAGTGTGTTCAGCGATCTTTCCAAGGTCAGTATCATCTCCACCATTTTCTTTTCGATAATAACTGGCTCGATGCAGAGCGCCTGTATCACATTGAGCATCCACAAGCAGTGGTGCGTTTCGACCGGATTTCAGAGGTCGCCTTTGATTGCACTGGCTTTTGGATATCAAAGCCCTGGATAAGAGGTCTGTACTGCAAGTGACTTGATCATCACTTACTTCTTCTCATTGCTTGCATAATAGATTGGCGGTTGTCGAAGCCCAAGATGCACGTTGAATCAGAGGGAGATCCTGCGCCCGATGCTGCTAGCTATGTTTCTGATGTTATTTGTGAACACGGAGCTTTATCACTCAACACAACATCACGCCGGAGAATTTCTGTCGAAGTGAATGCATTTACTTTACGCTGACTTAGGCTCACGTTTCTCCTCACAGGCAGCGGAACTCTTGCAGGAACTATACCCTTCCTGGAGTCCATTGTCGACGGATTCAGAAACATGTCCGGTTTGCGACGCCAACGTTCACACCTCAAGGGAAAGTAAGCGTGAAATTCGGAAACAAGCCGAAGACGAGAAGGTTTTATATTCACTGTCAATATCTACTATACTAATCAGCTAGCAGGCAAAACTCAAAAACTTGCACGACTACCTGCTGTCTGAAGAGGTTGAGGTGGCCTATGATGCACCTTGTGCCCTCATTCCAATCAGCTTTGCCAAAACCTGGAAAAAATGGCTCAACCACCCTACTGACTATCCTCGGCCAGAACGAGTGGACAATACCTTCTTTATATGTGAACACGACATGCTTGTTTTCGACCCCAACGTCCCAACCGAGCTGGAGGCATCTGCTGTACTTGTTCCCAAGGCTGATTGGGACATTTTAGAATCGACGTGAGTACAGGCTTCCGTACCCAGACCGTGTTAAGCGAAGGTAACATACATCGGGCAGATATCCAGCCGGCCCGTTGATCTCAATAACAAAAAGTTTTCAAGATGGGGGTCCTTCAAATGTTTACACTCACACTCATATGGTGTGTACAGACTGCAGGATGCAAAGGTAAACGTGTTTGCTGTCAAGGCCTCGCCTCTTTAATCTGACGTAGTTTCGCAAAGGAAAACCGAATGGACAACAACCCAGATAACAATTCAAATGAGCGGCGCCAGGTCAAAGATAAACGGGCTCAAGGGGTCTAAGAAAGGCGCAACATACTCTAGCTATGGAGCACGTCAGTCACGACGCCTACGCCAAATCAAGGAGCTGGGGGAAAAGCGTCAATTTACAGTTTCGAAATTGACAACCATCAAAGAAATCAAAGTAATGGTGTGTGCGTTGCATTCGTTCTCTGGATACGGTAGGGAGACGTTATATCTCCAGATACAAGGAGAGTTGGAAATACCCACCATATGTCAGCGACTATTCCACGATGACAAGGAACTTGAAAACAACGAGGCGAACTTTGGATCTCTGAGAATATGTGCTGATGATGTTCTGGAACTGCGTCTTGAAAACGAGGTTGTTGTAATCAACTCTGACTCCGAGGATGAGACGCGACCTCGAGTGGAAGAAAGGGGTTTCCATGGTACACTTCTCGGGAACTCCTCTTCTCCATCCCCAGCTTCTCCGTCGCCAGAATGTGGCCCGGGCGAGGGAAAGTACTGCAGGGCATGCACATTTTCAAACGAATCAGACGCGCTCGAATGTGTGGTCTGCGATACAGTCTTCATTTAAAGAAAACTACTTCCATACGGAAACCCCGAAATATAACCTAGTCAATACATCTATACAAATTGATACCCTTTTAAATCGTAGCAAAGAAAGGCTTTGGCAATCAGAGTCCCATATTCATCCCAGGAAAATACTACGTTACGCAGCACCAAAAAAATCCTAGAAAGGTAAAAAGATAAAGGTTTATACGTATTCAGACACCGATGGCAGGGAATATATAGGGTTCTTGGGCACGAGACGTGAGGCGGATGTAATAGGATGCGAGTGCGCTTGTTGGACAACAGGTGCTGGTTCTGCAGTGGATGTCCGCGATTTGAGTATTGAAGTCGCCGCAACCATGATATCCACTTCGGTAGAGTCCTTTCCCTTTTGTTTCACGGCAGCCGCAATGGCATCCTGTGTGGCGTCGGATAATTCCATGACAGTCACGCTCTTTATTGCCACTGTTTCTGATTGTTGTTGTGGGATGCCACCGTTTGCCACGGCCCGGTCTGCAATGACCTGGTGCGCCGCCTGAACAACAACGTTCTGTGCAGCGACGGCGAGTAATCTACTCTGCTGAGGGTTGTTACCAGTGCGGGTAATGGCCTTGTCGTAGGCAGTCACGGAATGCTCCAGCACCTGTTTTTGTTTGACGAGCTCTTGAAGATGTTTTGGAGGAGATTGCGAAATTTGTGACTGAGCTTCCTCTGTGACACGTTGTGCGACGCTTTGGAGCACGCGAATGACACGAGTATCCGCTGATTCGGGCGAAGGTCTCCTCACAGGCAATGTACGGGGCTTTGCACTGTAGCCGAAGGGAAATGGATCAATTACATAAAGTGAAATGAAATCAAAAACAGAACCAACTGACCGAGGAACACCTTGGAAAAGTACAGAGTCACTTGTACTTCGCTTGGGAGGGTCTCCGGCTAACGAAGGTCGCCGGGAACGGTTAAAAGTCGCCGCTTCAATTGAGTCAACAGGCGCGATGGATATTTGGAATGTATGCGAGAGCTGCCCTTCTTGTCCGTCAAGGGTGTACTGAAAAAGAAGCATCAAGTAACTGAGAGCACAAAGAATAAACGACCCACCTTGGCATTGACAGTTATAAGGCATGTCTCAGCGTCGGGAGGGGGGACACCAGAGAGTATGTCGTTGTTCCAAGATAACCAGGGAGGAAGCGATGGGGAGCTGTATTCCACAGGTACATTCTGCCACGAAGCCTGTGGGTCCCAAACATGCGGTGCCCATGACCATTTGAGGCCAATATAAGCCACGGGCGGAGGCACCCCTGCTAATTTGCGGTGAAAGGGGCGAAACTCCCATTTCCCATCACCAATCTTTTTGGCTTCGATATTCCAGATGTGATTCCCCTTAGACTTTGCCTTCTTGCCGTCTTCGTTGAAGCGGAGGATATACTGCTGCCTCCAAAGATAATTTCGAATCTGAAGCCAAGTTAGGGACACCAGCAAAACGTTGACAAGGCAACTTCTGAAACACACTTTTTTCATTGGTATCTTTTCTTCTGGATATCCATGACTCGCCAGCTGATATTGGAGTCTTGAGAACATGTCAGGAACAAAGAACAAATGTCTTCACCTCTTCAAGGAATGCCATAGTAAACGCCTGGATACGAAATTTGAAAGGGCGGAAATCCAGGGACTCGTCCAATCGCTGCATCTTCTTCGCCATTAACCGCTGGTGAATGGGCTCTCCCTTTGCATCAGTGGCGTCCACTAATCGAGTGTCAGAAATGATACAACTAGGCAACGAGGTAGTAACGCACGATTGGAACAAATCTTGCTGAGGTAGAGAAAAAATATATGGTCGACATCAGCACGATATTCTTGCGGAACATCGGAACCGGTTGGGAGGCCCACGGGGCTGTCAGACGACTGATATAACGTTGGTTAGTTTTTGTATAGCATGTTGATCAAAAGCTGAAGCACACCTGATGTATATTTTTGGAAGCGCTGCTGTCATTGTCGTCATCTTCATCCTCATCGTCATCGTCATCGTCGTCTTCCACAGGCGAGTTCTGGGTCGTGCAAGGCACGTTCGGTCGGTCCGATGCCGTTGATGAGGTGGGTGAGAGTGACGGCCCAGAAGCGTGGGTTTCGACGTTCGGAAACCAAGTCGCTGGCACTGTCGGTGCAGGCCCTTGAAGAGCGGTACGAGGGCCGAGAGGATTGGGCCAGGTTCCAGTGGATGATTCCATGAACCACGAACTTTGGTATGTCCCATTTATAGAGCCGGACCGAGACATCCTACCAATGGGGGGGCTGATTGTGGTCGCAATTGTCGGTGTCATGCCCGGAAGGGATGTCTGTTGCATCGACAAGGAGGTGAAAGGGTCTACCATTCCACCTGTTACAGCCGGAGGAGTAGACGGCACGACGGTCCCGCCAAGAGATCCGGAAGACAATGAATGATGATGCCGAGTCGGGACCACTGAGTCGGACCACGAAGTATGTATTCCAGGAAATGTGGGGGCCACAGTAGTAGGCGTCGTGAGTGTGGCCGCAAAATCGACTTGTGGTATAGGGGGGGTTGATAAGGGGAAAGTTGCGGGCTGGGTGGGACTAAAAGGGCCATGAGGAGAAAATGACGTTGGTGGTGTGGGGGGCCGAGACGAGGAAGTCTGAGGCTTGACCAGAGTTGGAGGATGTTGAATGGCAAAATTGAACGAAGGAGTCAAGACGGCTGGTGGGGTATGCAGGCTGACACCCGCATCGTCTTGAGGTTCTCTTTTCGGGGCCTTAACAATGCGGGTTTGTTCCAATTCGGAGGCGCACCTTTTTCTAGGATGATCAGCGACGGTCAAAGTGTCAGGTAAAGCGATGTCCATGTGCGCCGGGGGTACGGGAACAGGGGGTGGCGTGAAATTTTCGTTAGGCTCCTGGACCCCTGGTGACTGCAGCGGATATGACGGGGCAGTGGCTGAACTAGTGATGACCAACAATTCAGAAAATTGCTGGGTTACTTGATTGATTTTCTCATGCAAAAAGCTGATACTTGAACCCGTCTCCATGTCTTGTCGATTATGAATCATAGTACGAGCGTGTTTTGCAGTTTGTTCAATGCTGGGACAAAGACGGTCATGGACTTGAAGGGCACTCGAAAGAGAATTGAACTTGCCTTTCAAGTATACTCTCAACAGCCACGACGGTCTCTTGTTCCACGCCTTCTTGCATTGTTCCAGGGGATTCATTGGTAACAAACGTGACAGAGGAAGTAGCCATATATGACGAAGGAATGGAAGGCGGAGAAACGGACGTATTCGCCCGACTACGGTGTACTGTTGCGACAGGCTGATCCAAAGCGGATTCTAATGACGAAGTGACGCCGGCACCGTACGAAGATGCAGTACCATGAATGGAAGGCGACGGGACTTGCCCTACAGGAGGGCTAGCTAGTGGCTGGCTCATCTCATGGACCATCGTGCTAGCGACGTGTGGCGTCATTGCAAAAGAATCAAGGGTTGGCAGGTCAGATAAGAAACCGGGAGGACCAGCTCGTATGCGTGGCGCTGGTGCGGCTTCCATCGGGCTTATGAAAGCGGGGGGCTGGGAGAGGTCAGGCATGGTGATATGCATCGGGGAAGGAAGCATCGCAGCTGGATTGGGTGCAGTCGGGAAGACAGGGGCATTTTGTTGCAACAGCTGAGGGGCAACGGGGGAAGTAGAGAGGACATTCGTGGATATGGGGGGCATAAAGCTGGGATCCATCTCATTCGAGAGTTGTAAGATAGGTGTCGTATCCATTGGACCACTATCTCCATTCTGGATGTCTTGGTGGTACTGGACAGTGTCCATAGTGCTTCAAGTTCAAGGGAGACTTGAATTTTCCCCAGACCACAACCCCAGGTCCCAGCAAGACTCTTTAAGGTGGTACAGGAAACAGAGGAGGGGTCAATGTGACAATGGGATCAAGGCGATCGATTCGAGAACGTGGATTATGGATACAGGGCGATCTCGAGGTAATGCTGAGAAGATTCGCTGTGCAACGGTAATGAGATCCACGCCGTTGGACCGCGATGTAGCTGTCACCGGAAGCAAGAATGAAGGAGAAGTGCTTCGGATGATATTGGACTGGGCACGACACTGTCGCCCCCCCCCCGCGAAAAGGCGTAGAGTGGGTTGAAAAGGGCGATGGACGAGAATGAAAGGGATAAATTGGGGATAAGGAAAGATAATGTAGGGAGAGGGCAGTCAGTCTAAAACTCAACCCAGCTCTAAAGGTTGAAGAGTCAAGGTCCGTCGTTACAAAACCAACGACTTTCCTCCCCGTCGTCACAACTGTCACACCCGCGACCCTGCAGTCTTTAGCCCTATTCCGTCAGCATCTGTTATTCCAGGGACTCCTTTTTCAGTGCACTGCCTCGTTGCATCCTCATCTTGTCTCAATTACAAAAACGGTGCCTGTTGTACACTACTCCCAAAGATTGCCAACTACAACGCGCGAATCTAATATCTCCTCCTTCCGGGGCTTCGAGAACGCTCCCTGTCCCGACGTCGATCACTAAAACAAGCGCTCTCATCAGCTCAACTTCAAAGACAGACGTAAAAAAATTAGATACTGACTCATAGCGAGAGGACGAGTGTCTCTCATAACCACGATCGCGATCGCCTCGTTCCCGATCGCGGTATTCTTCGCCTCCGCGCGAAGACCGATAATCACCACCACGATCTCCTCCACCACGGGAAGGAGTTCCTGTTGATGTGCTACCACCAGTCACACCAGGAGCTGGTGTCGTGCTTGGAGGCGCCATCTTCCGTTTCTCACGCTCCTCCCTAAACTTGGAGAGCATATTGCGCAACTCGTGGTAACCCAGATGCATCTAATACGCACCAAAAGTCAACCTTTCGAAGCACAAGACGTAGATCCATTGTAACTTACTTTACCACCAAAATGATCGGCTAACCGACGGTCAGAGTCCAGAACAGAAAGGTAGGCACCACAGACATCGCACACTCGCAGTTTTTGGTGACCGGAAGCACCTGATGTGTCAGTCAATTGCTGCAGGTCTCGCTATCGCACAGAAGTTCAGACGCTAGCGTAGCAAAGATTTGGTTTTGCACATACCTCCTTGTCTGCCTTCTCGCTTTTGAGCGCTTCAATGGCGGCCATTTCCCTCATTGATTCCTCAACTTTCCCCTGTTCACCTGTAAACCGATTAGCGATAGAAGACACAACAAATCCGTCAAACACACCAAGAGTCTCGATCTTCTCGGTTCCTCCCTGGATAGCCAACTCAATCTCCGCAATTTCCCTCATCTGTGGGAAAACAGCCATCGGTCAGGAAAACATTCAACGAAGCAACACAAATACTAACCAAGTTTGTGGTCTTCGCATTCTCCTCGGGAGTTTTCTCTAGTCGACGATGTGCAGCGCGTATCCTGCGGTCACACTCGTCCACGAAAGCGAATATGTTTGATTCATACTCCATCTGGAATCGGTTGAATATAGGGTCATTCGGGTTAGCTTCCTTTGCCGCGAGGTAATCTGTCTTTAGCCGTTCTGTGTGTGATTTTGGGCATGCACCAAGGTCCATTTTCTATCCAAGTCGTAAGCGAGACACGCGGCTGAAGTGGTTGTCACTAAAACTCACCGTGTTTGTAAACAGGGCATGCGGGCAAGTCCCGCACAGGAAATTTCTGCAGACCTTTTCGTCTGACCAGACCAAATTCGCGTTGGCTACACCCATGGCTTCCGGGCCCATCATTTGCTGTAAATGTTAGATGTGAGGTTTTCGCGGTAAGAGGGAAAGCATACCTCCAAGAGCTTACGCTGCATCTCTGCGAGGCGACCCATTTTTGGTGTTATAAAGTTGCCGAACGAGACCTAGTTGTGTGACGGAGAAGGTCAACTTTGTTTGCATTCGCTTACTGTGCCAAATGATGAATAATAACTCCGCAATGCTTTCAAGCTCAAAAAAGTTCTTCAGATACCCTTCTTCATGAACGCTATAAGGATTGAAATTCGATTGGAATTCAAGGGGCAATCGACATGCGGTAAGAATATCAACACAGTATTAAAACAATACCTGGATAACTCAAGGAAAAACTAGGTTGGATATGGTGTAACTTAAGTGTGTATCTTAAGTGACACGATAGGATCCAACGACAAGACAAAGGGGAGTGTGTACATGCAAGTAAGTAGTATAATGGACCGATTATATGTCCTCAAGACAAGCATTTGTATGGTCTATGTGCATCAAATATGAATCCAGGCGGGACGATGTAGCTCAACGCATAGCCATAGACGTCTTGAAGGAACCTCGCCCTCGCCCACGCCTACGTGCCCTCTGTCGGCCCTGCTGTGGTGCAGAAGTCTTTTCCTGAGGAACGGTGTCTGCCTTTGCATGGGTGACACGGGATTTCGAGTGAGAGTCACGACTTTCCTTGCGAGAGATGGATCGCGACGTAAATCCCCCATAACGACCCAGTAACTGTTCAATATCTTGGATCCTTTCTGCTTTAGTGGGTACCGTCTCTTTCAGTTTTCCTCTTTCAGCAGACAAGCGTTCCCAAGCAGAGCTCATGTCTTGTTTGCTTGCCAGCTTTCTGTCTAGAATCATCCAGACTAGCTCAGGTTCAAGAGAATCAAGGGCAAGAGACAGAAGTGAAGTTGCTGGCGGTAGTTCGTAAACCTTGGTTGTATCGGCACTAGGAACGTGTTCGTCGAAGAAATAGGCGACGACAGATAGGTGGCCATACTTCAAAGCAACATGAAAAGCGGTAAACCCATTCGAATCTCTCTCCTCCAGCTCGGCACCTGTGAAACGTAAGGACGGCTACGTTGTTGGAGAAGGACATCTATGTTACCATGACCGTCTAGCCATTTTACCAGGGTGTGATCACCATTCCTGGCCGCAATGTGTAGCAATGTTTCTTGTGGATCGCTTGGAGGGACCTTGACAAAATCTTGACAGCCATCTTTAATTTCCCCGCCAGAGGCATCAACGTACTCCCCCCATACACCTTGCTTAACTCGTTTCGCATCACCCACTCTTGCGGCCGCAAAGACGGCTGACCGAGCCTTCTGAGTGGCTTCTTGCCGAAGACGTCTAGTATCGATGTCCTTCTGGCGTTGTTCTGTTGCTAACGCTTTCTTAGCAGAAGACTTAATCCTTTGGCGTTTCTCCGCTTCGCGACGTTCTGAAAAACATCACACTGTCTGCAATTTGTGGAATGACGTAGTGTACATACCGCGATCGCGTTCTACTTCCCTTTTCGCCTTGAGTTCATTCCCCTCTCTTTTCCTGCGTTCCTCGCCGGCTTGCTGTTCGTCAAGATGACGCTGAACACGAGACCGATAATGTTCCTCTGACTCCTCTTCTCTGCGTGGCCTTAACTTATGGGCACCTAGAAGAATATAGAATGAGCATAGTCAACGACCAAGCATCTTTTTTTGATAGCTGCCATACGCGCGTAGTACGCGTGCTCTTCGCCACGCATGAACAACTCGTGAAGTCGCCTGAAAACCACAGTGTCTCAGCCCTGTGAGAGCTTGAGGATTGATTGCCTCAGCGCATACATGTAAAGTTCAAACATATATTCATCGTCTGCGGAATTGGCATCGTAGTCGGAATGATCAGAGCCGTCATCGTTACTAAGATGCTTCAATAAAATGCGGTATGCTTCGCTGACTGCCTGAAATTCCTGTGTGGCAGTCGGGTTGTTGGGATTCTTGTCAGGATGTGTATGCAACGACAGCTAACCGCAGATACAACCATCAGTACCAAAGTTAATGCGGTGTATATACCCTTGCCTTCTTATATGCACTTTTCACGGCTTTCAAAGGGGCGCCCTGGATAAACTGGATCAATAAAAATCAATGTTAACTACCGCGGTTTTCTACCGCATCCAATTCCAAAACAGAATAAGCATCTGAGACACAACTGTGAGATTTCTGAGCCGGAAGATCATGCATACCGTGGTGTTGCTTTGCGACGACGAGAAATAAAAGTCTGTCACTAGTGTTTGTTGACGATTTGGCGGGACGCGAAATTTTTGTTACGCGACGCGTTCCGAATTCCGCTCATCCCCACTAAGTTGGACTTGGACATTCATTTTACATTTGAGTTTAGGCCCTAACTTGAGCCGTGAACTCATGCCCATCGATACAACCACTGCCTTTTCAACAAAAACCCAAACACCCCCGACAACGTTATCAAATTTGGAGCCATCTGGTGCATCATGGCTTGGAACATTTCTTGAAAACAAGTACGTTCTTGGAACACCGAGATTATACTTCAAATGTATAACAATGACAACAGCCCCTATTTTCAAGCTGGCTTTGGTCTCATGGTACGTTTGTTATCGAAAGCTGTTGTTTAATTGCTTATTTTTTTTGGCGTTATAGGGCCTAGGTGTGGGTCTGACAGTCATGCGCCAAGGATTTGTAGTTGGGACGACTGCCATGCGCCGGCGTATGCTCGTTACGCTAGAAATTAATAACAAAGATCGAGCATACGAATGGTTCCTCGGATGGATGGCTCAACAGGCGAGTTCTGTGTCGAAGACATCACAGTCTGCAGGTTGGGTCCGGAGTCACCAACTAAGCGTTGAGACTTTGATCGAGCAGCGCAAAAATGGCAGCTCCTCTGCTCTTTTCAAACTTGTTGCTGGTCCAGGGACTCACTACTTCAAGTATCAAGGAGCATGGATGCAGGTTTGCCCCGCGTCTCTTATATCACTTGCATGCTAAAGCTTTGTTAGGTCAAACGCGAACGGGAGACAAGATCTATGCAACTCATGTCTGGTGTGCCATGGGAGACCGTTACTCTCACTACTCTCTCAAGAGATCGTGATCTGTTTCCTAGATTGCTCTCTGAAGCTCGAGACCTTGCTATGAAGGGCCAGGAGGGAAAACTCGTGATCCATACCGCCTGGGGGATAGAATGGAAACCTTTCGGCCAGCCACGTCGAAAGCGGCCATTACAAAGTGTTGTTCTGGAACCGGGTGTCAGCGAGAAGATTGCGAAAGACATCAAGTCGTTCCTTGAACGCAGGCAATGGTATGCTGACAGAGGTTTGCATTACGACGTCAGAAGCTTCATCTCCATCTAACTTACGCTCTTCAGGCATCCCGTATCGCCGGGGATATCTACTACATGGACCTCCCGGCTCAGGAAAAACTTCTTTCATTCAGGCTTTAGCCGGGTCACTTTCATATGACATCTGTCTCCTTAACCTGTCTGAACGGGGGCTCGCAGATGATAAACTATTCCACCTGCTCTCCAATGCGCCAGAAAGAAGCTTCATCCTGATTGAAGATGTAGATGCTGCATTTAACAAGCGAGTGCAAACTACTGAGGACGGGTGAGTGAAATGAAGTTTACCCCATGGGCTACATTGACCTACTATTCATAGGTATCAATCATCAGTTACCTTCTCCGGTTTCTTAAATGCCTTGGATGGCGTTGCTTCTGGAGAGGAACGGATAATATTTATGACAACAAACCACCTTGAGAGATTAGACCCTGCGCTCATTCGACCTGGCCGAGTCGACTTGTCCGAACTCATTGACGATTCTAGCGCAGAACAGGCAAAGACGCTATTCAAGCAGTTCTATGGGGGTGACGAGGACGTACCTGACGATGAAGTGAAAAAGCTTGCGTCCAGTCTAGCCGCAATCGTTGACGAAGAGAGAAACACTGGGAAGAGAGTGAGCATGGCTGCTCTCCAAGGCTTATTTATCAGAAGCAATGCGAGGGAAGTTCTTTCTGAGTGCCACGGACTTTTTGTGAAACGGACTTGAAGGTATTTCCAAAACATGAGTAGTATACTTCACAGTTATATGAGTAATGTCTATCAAAAGACTGCTTTGCGTTTTCGGCCAGTGTACCTGGAATCCCGAGGTACATCCTCCTTTCCGCGTTTGCGGTAAAGCTAAAATACAAAATGAGCTTCAGGGGAAATGAGTGGAATAATGACGCCACCTCTTTCTTCTTCAAAATCCAATCCCTGTCTTTAATATTCTTCCTCTTACCGCTCTTGGTCTTTCCTCGCTCTCGTTCCCGACGTCTCTCAAATCTAACTCTGCTGTCCTCTTCTTCCCCTTCCAACCCTTGCGGCACCTGTTGTTGACCCCCTCCGCCTCCTACAAACAGACACAGGAATACTTTCTTGGCCTTTTTCGAGTTCGGATAATCCACGACTATACCGCCACCGAAGCCTGCCTTTTGGGCTGCGGAAGTGATCATCTGTATTTGATCGTCAGAGGAGGGATAGAACTGGAAAACGGCGCGAGAGGGGTTGCGAAGTGCTGAATGTAGCGTGGTGAAAAATCGATTTAAACGATGAGGTGGGGAAGAAGTTGCGTGAGATGTTTCAGCATTCAAAAGCCATTGAAGAACAGATATGCTAAGGACATGTTCAGCAGAGCGTAATCTTCAGAAAGTTGGTACATGCCTGATGGCCCCATCGAAGCTTCCTGGTCGAAATCCAAAACCCTGCCCAATATCTTGCAAAAATAGATCTCCTTCGACCTCGCGTTCCAATGCGACCTCTACAAGGACAGGTCAGCTCGGGTACGTACACTATGATCATGAGCATCGCACCTAGCATGCTAGGCGCGATATCGACACCGGTCCAGATATAACCTTCCTCGTCCAAGATTTCGCCGGAGAGGCCAGAACCACATCCTATATCGAGAAGGAACGAAGGCTCTTCTGGAGGTAAGTTCAAAAGTTCCAGAGCCCGATATGTCATGTCGGCTTGTATTTGCTGATTCCTCGTACTATCAGGAGTTTCGATTAGTTGTTTCTCGTACATCTAACACAGTGTGAATTACTTTTGGGTGTATTTCTTAGCCTCGATGTCGCCATAGTACTTTGGACACAAGGAGATTTCAGTTTCAGTCGTATCTATCCAAATCGACAGCGTACAATCTCAGGGGGCGCTTGAAGTTCTGGACGTGACATGGAGGTGGAGGTCAAATTTTTGGTGTTCTAAATTTAGAACAACTATCTTACATAATAGCGAACATACAAAGAGCTCGTAAGTTTTGTCACTTGTGTCCCCGTAAGAAAGTCGATGTCGACTCCGGCTCTGTCTGTTCGATTTGGCGCCAGACCCTGGTGAATCTAGTTCAAACACTTGCTCGTAAGGGTTATCCATGTCTCGGAGCTTCTGAATTCCACTGCAATGAAGACAAATCAGCCTGTCACTTGTTGTGGTTTTGCTGAGGCACTACTGGATCTTGGTCCCATGGCTGTTGATTTCCATGCTTCCTATGCTCTTCTGGTCGTATCGAATCTGTATGACACGGATTGTAGTGAACATGGGAAACAAAACTGCAATTGAAGAATTCAGGATTTCTCATGATTTTTGCACCACTATGCAGCAATCAAAGCAATGATCATAATAATCAGTAAATGCAAAACAAAACCCTTTCATAAGTTGGGGTCTTGATGAAGCGGAGGATTTAATAATTATAATACTTTCGACGGCAGCCTCGTGCGTTCCATGCAGTACTCTCTCAGAACTCTCGGCCGTGTGCTGCTGTTTCTGTGGGAGAGTTTTCGCAGCTACGCTTCGTATTCTTTATGAATTGTCTTCCCCATCCAATATTCCACGGTTACGGTCTCATCCGTAGCGACCTCGATTGCTCTCTGATTCAAATTGACTGGGGGACGACTTTGTGGCAAATGGTTCGTCTTACATCTGTTGGAAATTGGGTTGCTTCCTTATGGGTGATATTTGTGTTTCGGGCCCCTGACTTCCCAAGAGTTAGGCCTCGCCGGTTATACACCGCAAAGCCTCTGAGATTGGCATGGGCACAGTGAGATCAAATCTTGCAGTGGCATTTTGGGGAACGGATGGCTACCCACCTGCAGTGCAGCTTCACCGTCACCCTGTAGTGTGGTACTATACTTTACACGATAATTAAACCTCATGCAGCCTCTTGGAAGATGTAATTGGGATGGACGAAACTACAGATTAATTTTGCGACTGAATCTAGAGATATCTCGTGTAGTAATTTATTGGTCGATTCTCCCCTTATAATACTTTTAATCCACCAATTCGAAAGCACACGCGGGAATTCTTAATGTAACTTGGAACTCTGGCCACATGGGCTCAGGATATATAGAAATGGGCGATTTACACACGGAATGGAAATTGCCTCGCTTACTTCGTGGCATCATACACTTCGATTGCTCAGGGTAGTAGCCACTGCCTCAATGATCCCCGTCAAGCATCGTGCTGTTTACCATGACCTGGTAGGCATTACCATTGCCCTGGTACGAGAACATCAGGATAGATCTCTATATCTGTGGAGACAAACGATCTGCGACAAGGGCGCGTATTGTATGATTTCGTCAAGAGAAACAAGTTCTCGGACTGTGTAGTAAGTCCCAATGATAGCAAATGGTAAGCCAGACGTAAAGGTATGGGGTCCTTGTAATCCTGACCATGTCATGTCGAGATGTTTGTGGGAACTGTGACCTGTTCCCGGCCCAACCATCTGATAGAACGCAGCTTCGCTTGCTGGTCCTGGCAAGCCAAGGGCCAGGGCTATGGTTAGGCCTCATGGTGAACAAAGTAAGATGACGTTCGATTACCTTCATGTATTACGACGAAACCTAATCATCCCCTACAGGCACCTCTTCCTCGAGATATTTCACAAGTTTGACCCGAATTTCAGTAGTCTCATCACCTCGAAGAACATCGGAGATGAAGTCCACTTGAACTTGCATCTGTACCTGGCGATACGAATTTGATTTTAAGCATTGTGAAGGTTAAGCGTTATAGATCGATACCATTTCCAGAGACCCGCGTATCACGCCACACAGAACATTGCTAAACCACAGGCCGCCTTCCAGCACTTCTTCGGGGAGTTCTACAAATTCTGCGAGGGGATTCTCGTCAAGCGTCAAAGTAAAGGTTGATCCAGCCGAAGCTTGCGTTGCTGAACCACCGTCAGGTTTGGGCGAAGGGGGTGGTGGAGGGGCACTATGGGTGATACTGGGCGTAATGTTGAGAAAGGATTTGAAGCCAACCTGTGGGGAGTAGCTCAGAATGTTTGAAAGCGTCCAAGAGGCGTGAATAAAGAACTGACCTTCGATACAACCTCTCCGACCTCTCGGAAATCTGTACATCTCCCGATCCCACTTTTGGCAAGGAAGTCCTCAATTAAGCGCGTCCCGATGTTGTATCCCATCTTCTCGAGCTGCTTGTTCACCTCAGCGTAGTCCTCATAATCTTGGATGAGTTGGACGACCAGAGCGCCATATGTCAAAGCAAACAATTCAGCATTCTAATACTCGTTGAGTACCGAGCGAAGGGAGTAGAATACACATTGACACCCACGATCTTTTCAGCTCGGCCTTTCCAGAGGTCTTCACCTATGTTCTTGTACTGCTTGCTCGCCGTCGCCATCACAGACTCAGTTGAAGGACTACAGGTCACAACCAACGCGTTATGTCACATTTCCCAATGTGATACATTACTAGAATAACTACTAGAAGAGTAACAAGACATAATTACAAAAAATGTGGACGGCATCCTCAATAACGATCCAATTGGTTGAGTTTCTTCGCCGTCTTTGCGTTAGACTGTGTATTCTGTCCTCTGACAGGCAAATGCATCGCGTGCCTCCTTCCCACATAGCTTCCAATCATACGCTGGTGACCAATGTTCTCCCGTATCATACGCCTCAATTCGGACTCTATTCTGAGATCCTTCAGCGAGTCGGGGGCTGGGGTAGGTGCAACACGGGCGAACTTGGCCCGCTTGAGTTTTTTTGCATCCCGAGCGGCTTTCAATGCCGCAAAATCGTGCTGGAGCTCTTGAGTGGATTTATTTGGTGGAGGTGGGAGGTAGTCGGACGTGGCAAGAGGGAACCGTGGCGGCGTCACAGACGTTCCGGGAGATGATAAGAAGGATGCAAGTGCAGTAACTTGGTAGGGAGACAGGTCCTTCATCTTGCACTTGTCGTGTATTTGCAGACGTGCGCAGAGCTTGTGCGCGGTGTGTTGGCCGATGCCATAGAAGCTAGTAAGGGCAAACTACTGGGAATATCAACACCGGCGCTGCAGAAGCATAAAGTATACATACACGAGCGATATGGGAGTCGCGCAAGTTCACACCAAGAATATGGACCATCCCTGTTGACTGCACCAAATTTTGGCTCGCAAAGTTCCTGTTGATTCAGGTCGTCACAAGACTGTCACATCAATTTTGCACTCCGCCATTTTCCACTTTCCACATGTCCACTAGCAAAGGTGAAGGCCGTCGCGAAGATGCGCTCGTCAAGCAGCGCACCCAGATGCGAGAGGAATTTGAGCGGCAGAAACAGTCTCTCATAAATGAGACAGAAAAGGCCAGACCCTCCACCAACCGCTTTGTCGGCCAACATGACTCGATGGAAGACACTCTCAAACACAGCACCGTTGGTCTTGTACATCTTGAAGATTTCCAACAGAGGAGGAAAGAGCTTGAAGAGGCCAAGGCACGGGAGGCTGCAAAATCCGATGACCTCAAGTATGTTACAATTCGTTTCCCTCCTGCATGTCTCCCATTCTGTGGGGCTATCAGAAGCCGGATCACTTATAGGATGTGGAGAATCTGTTTAGAGACGACACAAAGAAATTGAAGAAACGCAAGAAGGTCGTCAAGTCCACCTTGTCATTCGCATTGGATGAAGACGGCGAGGATGACAGTTCCCAGAAGGCTGAAGGCGACGATACAGCCACAAAAACAAAAGAAGACATTATTGAGGGCGCCCCTCCCGCAAAACGAAGCAAGTTCCGCAAAAATCCCAATGTCGACACCTCTTTCCTGCCTGACAGGGAACGTGAGGAGGCGGAGCGCAAAGAACGTGAACGCCTGCGTTTGGAGTGGTTGGAGAAGCAGGAGGCAATCAAGAAGGAGGATATCGAAGTTGTATATTCCTACTGGGATGGAAGCGGGCATCGGAAGAGCGTCACGGTGAGTTCGCTTTCGAGCGGATGTTTGTGCAATGTTCAACCTTTGTCACAGTGCAAGAAGGGCGATACTATCAGCGCCTTCCTTGAGAAATGTCGACAACAGTTTTCGGAACTTAGAGGCGTCAGCGTGGATAATTTGATGTACATTAAGGTGGGAAGCTGCATTCACCCAGACGATATTGTCTGACATCGTTCTACAGGAGGACCTCATTATACCCCACGTAAGCCACCCGTTGATTGTACTATTCATCGCATTTACGATTTCCAAAGCACCATACCTTCTACGACTTCATCATAAATAAAGCGCGAGGAAAATCTGGCCCGTTGTTTAACTTTGATGTACATGATGATGTACGCCTACTTGCAGATGCGACAAAGGAGAAGGACGAGTCGCATGCTGGTAAGGTCGTTGAACGGAGCTATTACCAAAGGAACAAACATATATTCCCTGCATCCAGATGGGAGGTTCGTTATCTGCTCATGCTCTTCGTCTTCCCTCCTTACCCATCATTTAATGTAGGTGTTTGATCCAGAGAAGAACTATGGGAAGTATACGATCGCTTAAAATAGATTTTGTATTCGATAGACATGGTAGAGCTTAAGCTGAACCGCATGTATCAATCACTTGAGATGGGACTTTCAGGAACAGCGCAAACAGAATGATATCTTGCGCTGAAAAAAAGACCATCTATGCCGTTGAACAAAACTGGGGGTACCGCGGATCGAACGCGGGACCTTCAGAATACCAAATTGCTTCAGTCTGCTGCTCTCCCAGCTGAGCTATACCCCCTTACAGTACTGTATGGTTAAGAGCCTTTGTCAGGCCTAAACTTAGAGTTACATCAAAGGCATAGTTTCCTTTGGTAATCTGTCCTCTTTTGTCCCACCACTATCAGACTTCCAGCCATGTCTGGAGCAGGAGCACGCGAGAATGTTTTTGCAACGCGCATGGCGCTCACAAACACGAAGCTCCGCCTCAAAGGAGCACAGACCGGACACTCCCTGCTAGCCAAGAAACGAGATGCACTGACAACACGATTTCGGGCCATTCTCAGGAAGGTTGACGAGGTGCATTTTCATCCGACGATGCTACTGGTGCTGCACTAAACTGATAAAGGACTAGGCAAAGCGAAAAATGGGAAGAGTGATGCAATTGGCGTCGTTCTCGATGGCTGAAGTTACTTACGCAACCGGGGACATTGCGTATCTGGTACAAGAGCAAGCAAAGCAGGCCACTTTTAGGGTGAAGGCGAAGCAGGAGAATGTCTCGGGTGTTGTCCTTCCGGCTTTCGAGGTTGATCGTGTCGCTGGATCTGGTCTGGACTCTGTTTCATCATCACCTACTCACTCCATTCTTATTCTTCCCGTAGATTTTAACCTCACTGGTTTGGGACGCGGTGGCCAGCAAGTCCTCAAGGCCAAAGAAGTCTACGCGAAAGCTATCGAAACCCTCGTAGAACTCGCATCACTTCAAACTGCATTCACGATTCTCGATGAAGTCATTCGAGCGACAAATCGACGAGTCAATGCGATTGAGCACATCGTCATCCCACGTCTCGAAAACACCATCAAGTACATCATGAGCGAATTGGATGAAATGGATCGAGAAGAATTCTTCAGGTTCGTCACAAGTGGTCAAGATTGTTCAAGTTCTCAATAGCGATTAATTCTACACAGATTGAAGAAGGTACAGGGAAAGAAGAAACGAGACACAGCGGCGAGGAATGCTGCATCAGAGGCCGAGGCAGCAGTTGAGGGTCCTGTGATCGACGAGGAAGAACAAATTGTCAACTTGCTCAGCAGTAAGGACGAGGATGTCATATTCTGATCGAGATTTCGGTTTTCGTACATTTCACGACCAACAACCATGATATACCTTGTAATGACATATGACCAGTGACATCCTCTTAATAATATGAACGCCTCGCTCTAGAGGCGTACATAGATCACACTGGACTAATCGGCATATGGGAGGTCATGGCATATCTGTGCTGCGTGCATAAGATACATGGAGGTGGTTTTGAGTGGTACTAAGATCCAGAAAGAAAGACGAAGATGGGTGAATTCGATTACTGGTGAAAGCGTTAGCAAGAAGGCTGGAAGGAGGGGAGAGTAAACGCACTTCGGCCATCTCAACATCTCCGGACGCCTCCGCCGATTTCTTGGTGTTTTTCCTGTCGAGGATCGCCCGGCTGTGATAATGTATAAGAAGACACAATACGTTGTAATTGAAGTCAAACACACCGGTCCTTATCCAGCTTGATTGTTGTGATGACGACATTGCTGGGGTGGATGCCAATGGGAGCAGTAGCACCGTTGGACTTGTCGCGCTGCACGCGGTCGACGTGAATGACCCACTTCTTACGGTACACCTGGGTGACCTTGCCCTCGCGACCCTTGTACTTGCCCCTGACAATGCGGACCTCGTCATCCTTACGAACGGGCAGTGAACGAGCCTGTAAAACAAACTCAGCACAGTAGTGGTGAAATATGCCAGAGCAACGAGACGTACGTTGTATTTGCCGCGGAGCTCCTTCGAAAGAGCAGAGGACATGATTTTCCTGCGGATGGAAGAAGGCGCAGAGAAATGGGCTTTGCGGGACTTGCGCCGGGAGGAGGAGACGTCTAATGTAGATCGTCAGCATAGGTTCAGTCAAGTCCATCCAAAAGTAAAATCTGCCATCCAGCCCAATTCTCCTTCAAATTCCACCGCAGAAACGCCAAACGAGAAATTGAGACAGCCTGAGCAGATCGTGGATGGTACGCACCGGCGTTGAATTTCATTTTGGCGTAATTTCTTGAGGACGGGCGGCACGACGAGGGAACACTTTTGGCGCGGCTATGGATACATTTGTTCCCACGGCCGTTCTGAGATGATCACGTGACTCTGCTTCATCTGTTGAAAGGTGTCTTCGACCATTCTCATTGCCACCATGTCAACCGACAAAGTTCGCTCTACTAAGCTGATATTCAAGGGTGACAAGCCTAAGAAGAAGCGAAAAAGGGAGGATGGAGGGATAGGGCCGTCCAAGAAAAGTCGACGAAAGGATGATGACGAAGACCCAGAAACCTGGGTGTCCCCTGAAACTGCCAACGAAATCCGTGGCCCGACGTTCATTGTACATCCATCTGACCCATCACCCATATGCATCAACTTCAACTCTACCACTAATCGCATCGTGATATATTATTTTGACAAGGAAAAGCTCGATGACGATGCGGAACCTCCCAGTCTAATGGATCGAACACCAACGGACATTTCGCAGGTCTGGGTTACGACTCGCGTGGCTGGCTCACCGACAGTAAATCTTCGTACAGGTACTGGAGAAGGGAAATTCTTGTCATGCGATGCACATGGCCTCGTCTCTGCTGATCGTGATGCTCGAGGTCCTCAAGAAGAGTGGACACCTGTCGTTCTACTGGACGGCATGGTCGCCTTCATGAACGTTTACGAGAAATATCTCAGCGTGGATGAAGTAGCGGGTGGATCCATGCAGCTCAGGGGCGATAGTGATGAAGTTGGCTTCAGAGAACGTTTCTGGGTGAAAATACAGAGCAAATACAAAAAGGAAGCAAACGAAGAAGAAAAGAAGAAAGTGGGAGTTGCGGAGAACCCTAGGATCAACGAATCTTCCTCCAAGTATGTTTCATCGTCATATGCTCTTGTTTTGCTTTTAACATGCTTCCAGTAAACTCTACCAGACATGGGGGGCTGGACGTCTCGTTGTCTCGACAGAGGATAAGAAAGAGGTACGTATTGTCACTGTCTTTTACCTCTTCATTCTAACAGCTTATTATACCAACAGTTAAAAAAAGCGCGTAAGGAAGGCCGGTTAGCAGAGGCGCTATTGGACCGTAGGGCCAAACTTAAGAGGTAGGAAATCCCAAGCCCCAGATCCACGAAAACTCATATGTATCCCGCTCTTTCTAGTGATCGGTTTTGTTAAACTTCCGCAAATGTCTTCGACTGTTGTCTGACGTCTTCTGCTCTCCAAATGACATTGTATTTATTTATGTAAAACATAACCCCTCTATTTTCCCATTCAGCACTCGCCTGATGAGTCCGAGGAGGGATTTCCCCAATTGGACATACTGAAAACGGCATTTATGAAAATCGTGTTTTGTGACTACTACTTGTATTAATTACTATTTTGTTGTCCTACCTATGTCATAAAATGAAGTTAAAAGACATTGTTCGATCTTGGAATCAAGCATATCGTCTCCCTGTACTACCTTGGGTTGTGGCGCATTGCCGTGATCAACAGGGATACATATGATGGCATTTCACGGTTTTGAGCCAAAACCTGCTAGGAAGACAGTATTACTTTCCGATACGTAAAGGGCCGATAGTCTTTATTCTGCCTCAAAACAGGTATTTGCTCGGTATATTGATACCCTATAGAGCCACCCTGGGTATCAATTGCCCTCCCATTCAAAGGCTCTTGATATCGATCTTAATTCATCCATATAGACAGCTTGTGACATGCCGTGGCCGTGCCATCATCAGCCTTGCCATAATGTAGACAGTTGAATTTTATTCCATTTCATTGCATGTTAAATGTGAAAGTTATAATACCTAAAGCTTAAGTAATTAGTCCTTAATAGTGGTTGTACTCGTATTATTGGGAAAACACGGTCACGCGAAGTTCAAAAACGCGACCAACAAACGCAGCTTCCAATTGAACTTTCATCGCGCCGATTTGGTGGCCTCTTTTCTTCGTCAACAAATCCGGATCTTTGAGATGATCCCAAAACCCCAAAACCTCAGCCACTACGGGATGGGAAATCTTCGAGCCGCCTTAAACATCTCTGAAGAGCTATTTGAAACCCTGAAGGTACGTATATGAGGAGTTCATCATCTGTGCTTCCGCTCTCAAACAAACCACTAATACTACATATGGAACGTACTGTTGTACCACAGAAAGCCGTTCATGAGGCCGCAGATTGGCATCTCGAGGTTGACAGGAGTATCGGCAAGCAAGAAAGCGCAAACTGGCAAAGGTTTACTACAGAGGCCAGTTTCGCCTCCCAATGTCTTGACCCTAGCCTAACCTCCAACTGGCACTTCGTAGCTCGTTCAGCTTTTCCCAGAACTTGACGAATACCAAGAGCGATGGCCACTCCTCATACTACTGAGGCCATGGAAAAAGAAGATCCAGCGCCTAACTAAGCGACTCGATGACAGCACAACCCTTCAGGCAAATTTGGTACTGCCAGACGCGGATCATTCTCACCATGGCCGTGAACGCAGAAACGGCCGGATGTTTATTGGGAAGCCTCTGCCTCGGCGCCTGAAGTACGAGCCTAGAAGTTATGACACTCGAGACGACAAAGAATGTGCTTTCAATAACAGACGAGTGGGGTCCTCCACATCTTGTGATGTGAGCACCTGTAACCTCATCGGGACTTCGTATATTATTTGGCTTATTTCTATTTATTCAGATCAATCCATCCGGTCAAGTTCAAAGCCCTGACTCGAAGGTTGAATGCCAAAAAATCCAATCACACAAGCCGGTCGAGATTGTCGAGGCAGTAGAAGCAAGAAGGATCTATGTGGTGGTTCATGGAAATCTCGTCCCTTGCTTGGCCTGCGACTATTTACCCCAAATTCCAAACACTGCTAAGGCCAAAATCCTAGCTACCTTTCAAAGCGACAACCTCTCCATCTCTTCCTTGTTGGCTCTAGGCGTCTGCAATGACAAACAGCTTCTTCTTCTCCTGAGCCTGAGTGCATGGGGCATGGGACCGGAACAGTTCTTTGGTTCTATCCCTAACAACGAACTGAATCTCCTTTACAGGGTCCACATTCTTCGTCAGCTCAAATCGCAGCCTGGCCTAATCCCAAGGCCATCTTCTGACATAGAAGCCAGGTTAGTCGACGGAAGGTTTGCCAGCAGCCCGCTCTGGAGAATATTTGGACTTGCACATGACGCGGAAGAGCGCTGTATACGAATCATAGTCAGTTCTATTTCATCGAGTTGTGTTATGATTCTCTAACGGACGCGTCCTTTCATAGCAAACTGTTAATGAGGTATCTTGGAAGGCTGATTCAGTACTTGCCCGAGACCATGGCAAAGAGGTCACTATGTTCAGTGTTGTCGGCGCAAGCCAAACTTTACAATGATCTTCTTATCACTGTAGATTGACACAATGTTCCCATTCCTCGGAGTTTACGAGGACAATTGGCCTCTGTCCCTCCACCTGAAATGGAAGAGCCACAGGGAGAGATCTATGGACCACCCAGAGACAAACAGCCCGCCTACTTCAAACGGCGCACTTGGAAATGGTCTCGCGAGCACTGTATGTTCTCCTCAGGTCGTCATATCTCTATATTAATTACGATGTCCAATCGCTGAAACCCGTGGCTCTCCAAATATATAGGTTCGGAGTGCCGCGACGCTTAATCCCCCCAAAGATGTATGTATTGTTCAAATTGGCTCACGCTACCACATTCTAATTTATGTCTCTGCCATAGTACCAAGTTCCCCTCAGCAACTGTCCCGCTCACCCGCCAAGTGGACTCTCTGCTCCCGAAAAGCTTCAAGTTCTCCTGGGGACATTTGGTATGGAAGAGCTAACACCTCTATTCCTGACGGCGCATGTGAAATCTGACGATGACTACTACTTACTTCGTGGCCTCGATGAGAGGGAGCGTTTGACAGTCTTCGATGAACAGCTAAGGGTCTTGCATGTCAGACGCTTCCAACGCTGGATGCTTCAGTTTGCCCTCAAAATTATTGATTTGTATTGAACCAGTGATATTCCGACCTCTGACCCTATTTACACTGTTCTACGATAGCGTCCATACGTAGTCGTGCATTCAACGAAGTCTGAACTTAGATAGCAGTTTTAGTTTGCTAGTGTTTACTATTATAACAGATGCATCATCTTGTCGCTTCCTAATGAGTTTCAAGGAGAAGTTAGTTCCAGAAAAAAGTATTCTATACAAGCACTTGGTCAGAGTACTGATGGAACAGTACTTCTACTGCAGATTCCGGTAAGGAAGTAAAGTAAAGGATAACAGTGGTGGAGGTGAGGGAAAAATTGTGAATGAGAGGCGTAAAATGTGGTTCGTTCTGTTGCCAGTTATATTGAAGTATTCGTCACAGCATAATAGTGGTAAAGAGGTAAGAGCGCAGGGAAGATTAGAAGTCCTCCTCATCATCAGGAAGGGGGACAGCCTCAGCCTAGCGGCGACACGGATAAGAATGAAAACGTAGGCAGGTATGAAGAACGACAGACCTGTTGCATCTGTTCCTCGAGTTTGTTTCTTTCTTCCAATGTAATCTCGACTTCAGCGGGAGCAAGGGCAGGTGCAGCAACGAAGTCCAAGGAGGCGTTACTGTACAGATTTATGAGAAAAATTCTAGTAAGATATCAGGAGAGGCTTACCCAACGAGCTTCCTCGCCAACCACAGGAATGGCTTCTCGAAGTTGTAGTTGGACTTGGCGGAGATTTCGAAGTACTGGAGATTCTTCTTTCGGTGGAAAGTGACGGCACCAGTCTTGACTTTTCGCTCCTGTTGAGGTTTGGTGGCGTATTTGGTACGTTTCACAAGTGCCATTAAGGTGAAGCTCTGACCTTGACATCAACCTTGTTTCCGCAAAGCACGATGGGGATGTTTTCGCAAACGCGCTCGAGGTCACGATGCCAGTTGGGCACATTCTTGTAGGTGATCCTCGATGTCACGTCGAACATGATGATGCCACACTGGCCTTGGATGTAATAGCCATCGCGGAGCCCACCGAACTTCTCCTGTCCAGCAGTGTCCCAAACATTGAAGATGATAGTTCCAAAGTTGGTGGAGAAAGCAAGAGGGTGAACCTCTACACCGAGGGTGGCTGAGGGTGAAAAAAATTAAAATTAAAAAAACGGCTCAAAGGTGAGAAAACACGGCAGGGCTTGTTCAAATACGATCGAAAATGAAAGACATACCGATGTATTTCTTTTCGAATTCACCAGTCAAGTGGCGCTGTAAGAAGTGGTGAGATCAGCACGCGATCTTGTGAGAGGGTTTTCCATGGTCTCACCTTAACGAAGGTCGTCTTTCCCGTGCCACCGTCACCAACTGTTATCGCAGTGCGCCGATCACAAACAGCACACCAACGTTGGAGGTATATGGGTGGTTTGTTGCGAAACAAAGGGAAATTGAAAATCGATGAAAAGAGCAGGATGGATGATCACGTTGAGCATGGGGCCTGGAGGGGAACGTTGAGTAAACACTCACCAAGGACGAGCTTGAATGCAGGGACGTTCGTTGCCTGTTCAGCCATTGCAATTTTGTGGAGGTTGATGAGATGGAGGGACGAAAGAGAAATCTGAGAAAATCGTCAGTCAGATAAGGTTTGGCTGCGTTTGGCTGGGGAATCCCGAACTCTTCAACGGCCCCGGCAATTTATTCATCTTTTGTCAACGTTCGTCTTTACCTTTGGCTCTAACAGCTCTAGGTATACCGTATAAGTGTGGTTAATAATGCACAATTGCTTTCTTTTCTTTTGCGAATCAAATCTTCCAACATTTCGTCGGAACTCCAGGCTGCGATGGAGCTCCAGGTTCACTGATAACTCATCGGCTTCATCGTCCAAGAGCATGTCATGATGAATGGTTGGTCATTTGTTCGTTCAGAGTTGTGAGTTGAGGGCAACGCAGCGATCGTTTCTCCCATGAACATTTGTAACACCATCTGACCTGCCTCTCGGCGACAGTACTCTGGTTGACTATTTCTGAACACGGATACACGGATGTGAGTGCAGACGGCAAACCTACGTAGCTACCATGCCGTTACTTGACGCTGGCTTTGACAGAAATCTCCCCAATGGCAGGGCCTCATTATAAAAATAACCTGGGTTGTGATCCGGCCAATATTTGTGCCTCAATTCGCATTTCTCTGCATTCCACTGGCCATGACAAGAGTCTACTCATTCACAGAAACCGTTGCAGAACATCTTGGTTTGAAGGTCTGCCCACGAAGCACTTGAAGTTTTAACTTGAACTTGCGAGTGCAGTTGAAGATAGTGGGAAAACGCCAGAAGTTCGGCATTTCGGCATGGTGATGATTTCAATCATATTGTTCACGATCGCAAATATTCTTCCTCTTTTAAAAACCCGCCATAAGACGTCAGGTGAGATCGTGGTTCCTCCCAGTCTACCCTGACTCATGTCCTCCTCGACTCCCCACAGTGATCCAGGCCATGTCAAGCCAGAGACCAAACACGAACCAGGCGCTGCATGGAAGGATGGTGAAGAACACAATATTCCCAACAATCGTTTGTCCATTGTACGTTCCTAGTATCCTTTGGATCGTCGACCTCAATGAGTTTAACACGTTCGAAGGTTTTCGCGGGCTTGATGATGACTGTATTCTTGGCTGCTCTTGACCAGGTTTGTGCTTGTACATCACCTTCACAAAATGTCTTCTTGACATTATGCAGACCATTGTTGCAACAGCACTTCCAACTATCGTGGGCCAACTCGGCGGTGGAAAGAATTACAGTTGGGTAGGAAGGCACGCCTGCAGACTTGGTTGCTTCATAACGTTTTATTGATTCTGGTTGTTCCGTTCATTAGCGCATATCTTCTAACTGCCGCCAGGTGCCTCTTTCCTGATTCCGAAATGGATTCCCTTACCTATCTCCTATTAGTCTATCACCTCTTTACGGGAAGCTCTCGGATCTTATAGGCCGCAAGCCCATACTGTACGCTGGCATTGTAGTGTTTCTGGTATGCCTTACAGCTTCACATTCAAGGACCAGCCAACTCACGTCTCATAGGTTGGGTCGGCTCTTTGTGGGTCTGCAAAGTCTATGGTAACATCTTCTTACAGAATAAACTGTCTAAACTTAATGATTGGAATAGACATGGCTCATAGTTGCCAGAGCCGTCCAGGGTATAGGAGGTGGTGGCATCATACAATTGGTACGTCATCCCGTTTTGAATAGTCTAAACGCATCATCAATTCTGTACCTCAGGTTAATATTACAATCAGCGATATCGTGCCTTTGCGAGAGTAAGCGCTCACGTTCGGCCCGAGTGGACGTGCTAACACGGAATATCAATAGGCGTGGAAAGTATGGGGGGCTAATTGGAGCAACTTGGGGTATCGCTAGGTGAGTCCCTTCCGATTCTATTGTCAACCATTTTTTCTTACGATTTGTACAGTGTCGTTGGACCACTCCTTGGTGGCGTGAGTATGATACAAATACATATTTTGCTAGACGCTCAAAAATTACGATTTAGGTATTTACGGATCACGTTTCATGGAGATGGTGGGATGCCTTCATGGAAGAAATGAAAGTCTGCTAACTGATGAATTGCTTGTTTCAGGTGTTTCTTCATCAATCTGTACGGCTCCGCTTTTGAATTTCTCTAGAGAACGACTTCACTTAGAGCTCGAACGCAGGCCCACTGGTGGAGCAGCCGCCGCAGTTTTGTTCTTTTTCTTGAACTTGAATCCTCATCAGGGGATGACATTGAAGCAGCATGTCGATCAGTTCGATTTTATTGGACTTGGCTTAATCGTTGGAGGGGTTGTTTGTGTTCTTCTTGGGTTCAACTTCAGCGAAACCAGCTGTAGGTTTTTAGCCTGGCCAGCTATGAACCCGGTCTGACATTTCACGATTCCAAAGGGGGTGACGCGAAAACAATAGCCCTACTGGTGGTCGGCGTTGTACTTTTGATTGCTGGCGCGGTCAATGAGCTGTACACCAAACGATCTCCAATCGTTCCGCCGCGGCTCTTCCAGGTTTGTGGGCGACGTGCTCCCCCTTTTCTTTATCGTCTAACATCTTCATAGACGAGAACTACTGGCCTCATCCTGATCTCCACATTTTTCCATGCGGTGTCCTTTTTTGCTGGTAAGTGCCCCTCTCATTCAAATGCTCAATGGTAAATGAAACTTGAATGCGCAGGGGCATATTACCTTCCTGTATACTTCCAGGTGCTTGGCGCTTCTGCGACCAGAGCAGGAGTACAGTAAGAATGTTCAAGATGATTTTTGATTTCATTTTGATCAATTACCCCTTTAGAATGTTGCCATTCTCTCTTGGAAGCTCATTCTCGTCCGCCCTGTCAGGTATGATCGTCTCCCGCACTGGACAATACCGACCAACTTTGTGGATCGCGTATGCGGTCTTTGCAATTGGAATGGGCCTCATGATCATGCTGGACAGCACATCTTCGCAGTACGTTCACAGGTGCTAAGCAGGCTTTTTTGCTCAAGTTTCTTCCAGGGCAGAAAAGGTCGTTTTCCCTTTGATTGCGGCGCTCGGTCTTGGCTGCCTATTCCAGGTATGTTCGACGATATGGCATCTCAGCTTCTTGTGTTCCGAGCCCTCTCATTTAGACGCCATTGATTGGACTTCAAGCTGCTATGCCCATTAAAGATATGGCCACGAGTACATCGACATTTGGTTTCATCAGGTATTTACGCGCTCTTTGATGATTGTCTAAACGGAATCCACTGAATACTCTCGATGTGGATAGAACTCTTGGCGGCACTGTCGGAATCTCGATAGGGCAGGCTATCTTTACCAGCGTATGGCATTTTGATACCTTTACTGTATGTGTGTTGACCCTGCTCTCTACAGATTGTCACCAAAAAGATCGTCAAAATCCCAAATATAACCATTGATACATCGCCAGGTGGCCTCAGCCAAAGCGTCCGTCAACTTAAGAACATTCCAGTCAGTAACATTTATGGTTATTTTTGGCCTTCTGTGATCGCTATGTTATCTAACCCTTGACCCTAGGATCCCATAGCACGGGCTGCAGTTATAGACGCATATGCGCGTTCGATCAGTACTATCTGGCTGGTAATGACGCCCATAGTAGGCGCTAGTTTCGTGATGGGTTAGCCGCATTTCGATTCGACCCGATTCCGATCTCACCGACACTTATATACAGTGTTGTTTGTTCGCAAATACTCACTTCAGCGCACGGTGGTTCGCCAGGGCGAATCAAAGAAGGATGAGGCGAACAGTGATGTTGAGAAGGGCATTATTGCTGAGAACGAGACACCGCCTGAGGCTGCCGAAGACGACAAGAAAGAAAGGCCCTCAATCGAAAAGGAACGTCCAGAGGAAGGCCGTGACGATGGTAGCCAGCGGCCAACTACAAGCTCAACAGTAAAAAGCAACGATGCATAGTTTCCGCTGTATACATCTAATACTAGGTTTCATAATAGATTTATAGAGGTTTTCTAGCACCGTGATACTACTGTGGCATTTTTAGGATATTTACTCTTTCACAAGACCAGTTAAGGCAGTTGAGTTATATACTGATCTTCTTGTCAAAGGTAAAAAGCCGTCAGCGGGGTGGGTGACGATGGCGATACTGATACTGGGTCGCGGAGGTAAATCGTGGTGGAGCAAGAAGGGCAAGAAGAATAAGGTCAGTTGACAGTTGAGGCCATCTGACAGCCACAAAGGGCGCGAATGGGTCCCAGATTCACAGAGTCATGTCAAGAATAGTTGAGTTTACCGGGGCTGGCTGTACCACAAGCCCATTTGGATGAGGTGATGTTGAGTTTCTGATAGGAACCACGGTGTGTGCGGCGGCCTTTCTCAAGTATAGTGAGTCGAGCGCTAATGTAGCGCTCTTCAAGGCGCAGAGTTGTAGCAACGAGTGTTCCAGAAAGGTTCCATACGAGTAATCTTAGTGGGTTCAGAAGCGCTGGCGAAAGATTCATAAGAATTGGACGATTAGCCGAATTCGGGACCACAGCCAACCACATAGCCGCCACTGAATTTTGACGGTAGACAAAAGGGATCCGAAGTGTTTTGCCGGAAGAAGAGAACCGTGCCGGAGAGTGCAGAGGAATTAACAAGGAGTTGAAGAAGAAAGAGGAAGAAAGCAGATACAAAGGACGACAGACAAGCGATCCACGTGGAGCTGATTCTTGAACCTTGGACTTGCTTGTTCCTCCCACATCAACGCCAGTTCTCCTTTCATTCCTCCATGCCCGCTCACAAACCTGCTCCTATCGGTTATTCCCCCATACTCCTCGACCGCCCAGCCCAGCCAAAAGTCTGCGCAACTTGCCACTCTTCCCTTGCTGACCAGTCCACTATCTTCACCCCTAGCGCCGATGGCCCCGTTTGCCCCGCCTGCAGAGAACGTATCCAGGCCACCTTTTCTACTCGTCTAGACTCTCGCACTCACTGTACAGACCCTCCTGCTCGGCATTCCCATCCCATCCCCTACGTCGCCCCCGACATCTCCCAAAACACGAGGCAGATATCCAAATTCACAAAATTCGACGTTGACGAAATGCTTGTAGACCCGCCACAAACGACCAGCAGATCATGCAACATATCTCTACCCATAAACTTTCAGCATTCCAATCCCAAAAAGCTCACGTCGTTAACGATTCCTTGTAATACTACCATCGACAGTACCTCCGCCACTTATCATCATCATGATCACTTCCAACCTCAGGCAACGTCAGCTCACCGGACCCGCCGTCAGGCGCAGGTCGCCCAGTATCCAAGTCCATTAACTGACATCACTCGACTTCGAGTGAGGTCGAACGGCAGCGACTGCCTCTATCCGGGCGCCATCTTCCGAGGGATACAGAAGAGTGGTCGTAACAACTACGAGGTGGATGTCACTATTGTTGTATGCATTCTTTTCCCTGTCATCCGCGTACTTTCTCGTCCCTAATAATAACCAATAGGATGTCAACTTCTCCTCGTCGTACCTCTGTGGCTACTTGCGAATACGCGGCCTAACAGACGACCATCCTGATCTCACAACTTACTTTGATGCTGAGATTATCGGTACACGTTATGGTTTTCTGACTCGAAACTGGGGGGCGACAGAGCAAGAGGATCTTGTGCACTGGGCTCGTTTTCCTGCGTTCCATGACATCAAGGACGAGCTGAAACGGCCGCACATGAAACTCGCAGACCGTGATCGTAGCATAGTGTTCATGAGGTGGAAAGAGAGATTCCTGGTGCCCGATCATCGAGTATCGGAAATTAATGGCGCAAGCTTTGCAGGTAAGCACGACACTGCTTATGGACAACAATGCAGCCTTTGAAAGCTTTCCTGTAGGTTTCTACTATATTTGTGTAGACTTCAATCCCCCACCACCTCGCAGAGCCAGCACTGCAAGGTCAGCCTCTCAGCAACTGCCAGTCACCCCGGAAGTTGAGATGGCCTCTTCCGACTCAACACCCAAGTCCGAGGCACCTCGTCAGCCACGTCCGAGTTCCGTAGAATCCACTACGCATCGTGCAGCTGAAAGATTGTCTTCATTGGCTTCTAGAAGCCCGCCAGCTGCAAAGATGACTGGATTCTATTTCCACCGGAACTCTGAGCCGTGAGTACATGCATCATCGATTCTCAAGCCTGACACAAACACTTTCAAGCAGGTATCAACAGTTGACTCTCTTCCACGATGCTCGACGTGTAGGCTCAAGCTTTGAGTTACGCTAATATTGTATGTATCTAGTAATTTTTTGATTTGACTGTATAAGATCTTAGCCTTAGTCTGGGTATCCATCTGTGCATTACCTAACGTCGCGAGCATACCCTGTCTTTGGCTTGTAATGGGACTGCTTTTTAGCCAGCTTTTCTCGTATCTCGTACTTATCATTCTCCCTTCCTGCAGTTGTACGTTCTATGACAACCCCCTTGTTTGTTATTATCTTAAAATGCATTCCTTTACACACTACTCACCTTTGAGTTCTTCGTCGGCCTAGGTCACGCTATCCTAGCTGTCTTGAGTGCTCATTTGAATCGAGTATTCAAATTGTGATCCACCTCATCACCTCGAGAATGATCTGAATGATCGAAAGTGTTCATAAAGACAACGGGGTAAATGTTAACGATAGCCACTTGACTAGGACCTTCGAAAACCCCCTGACATCCCTCATCCTATATTGACCAAAATCCGCGTTTTTGATCCGGACCATTTTGGCCCAAAACTTATCCAGACAGCAGATCAGGGGTTCCGAACACGCGTTTTTTATCCGGACGCCTACCTCAGGTATCGTGATTTTCGCTCTAGGTGCCATTTTTTTTTCGCTCCCACTGTGTGGCGACATATTATACCATTGTTTATGAGTAAGATTAGCTAGAATCTAATGAGTTAACCTTCGTGTTCTTGCCCCGAGTGGCCTTTTGCAACAGGCTCAATGATCTTGGGTTTGCTGTCCATCAGGAGCTTGTGGAACATCCAGTCATCCCCCGATAACTTCCAACCACCTTCTACTGCAGTAGGAGCCTCTGAGAGTACAGTGAGAAAGGCAGCTGAAGCTGAACTACCATCCGCGCACAAAGTGTGCGGCTTTGGGTTTTTGCATTATCTCAGTCATGTAACGTAATTTGGAATAGCATTGTTGAATTCGTGAACTAGTGTATGGCGAGTCGCTGTCCGTGAATGTGAAAAGCTGCCTCGAAATAAGAGCACTACAGGACGTCACAAGGAGTGTTTTTTTATTATTACGCTCATGTTATTCCAATCAACCCATATGCACAACGCTCACACTCTCACATCCGCTCGTCAGATATGGCCCACACTAACATCATAGATCTTACAGAAGAAATGTTGTTCAATCCAACAGATTGGATAAGGAAGGGGCGCAAGGTTCCCCAGGATCCAAGCAAAATACCTCCCGACTTCTTGCTGTTCTGACTGACTCTTCAAATATCTGTGCCGTCTCCAACATTGCTGTACAAGTCTTTGAACATCGCATTGGCTCTCAATTTCGTTCCCCGGCTCACCCCTGCGTTTCTCGTGAAGCGCTTTGATTTTGTGCGTTCAAACACCGGGAATCATGTGATCGTTCAAAACAGCCCTCTTTCATCCCCCGTCCCTTCAATGATTCAGAGGGCTACCAACTCTCAACCTCCTATGTGATGTCTTAGTTCAGTTGCTATACATGCGGAATCTATGTTCATGATACGTTTCCTTGAGCAATCCCTGACCC